>APFE031520027.1:75990-154107 GCA_000404065.3 Pinus taeda | reverse complement strand
AATATTTTATAAATTATAATACACACAACTAACATAACATAACATCTCTCATCAAATTTACTAAAACCATTAAAATTTAAAAATAAGATTAAAGTTACATATCATATTTATTTTTTAATTCATAAATATTTGTTTTTCAATTCATAAAAATGATAAAATCATTAGCCATGCATTATTTCCACTAATCAACAAACACCCATCTTGCAAAATCCACACTCACTCTTTAGATCAATAGTAGCTTTAAATGTTATACAATTGATAATGGCTACTTACTTGAACAATATTCTAACTTGCAATTTATAATAACGGTCGATATACTTTGTCTGAGCTAAAGTGGCATTTTTCTGAGCTAAAGTGGCATTTTCCAGCATCATGGTAATGAAATGGACACCATATCCTCAAACATGTCAATTTAAAGGGTTTTCGCAGGAGTTTGCTTAAATAGATTTCACGCAAGTTCACTCCTTCAGGGTAACTTAATAGCTACGTACAAGACGAAAGTATTCTAACCTTCCATACTTTTCTGAAAATCCCCGTTTACCAGCTATTAGGGCGATTATGGAGTCTGGTGTAACATCTCTAACTATATTTGTGAAGTCTTGGTCACATATCATCTGATCCATGGAGCGACCATCCATTTCCGGTTTTCCTTAATATTTTGGCAAACTCTTGAGGACCTATCATTGATTGACAATCCATCTATGTTGTGCCTTTCACTATGTAGTAATAGTTTCCTCAGGATAACGTTAGCGATAATACCAGTGTTGCTTTCGTCTTTTTTGTGTAGTGGCCCTCGTAATGTTGTCTTACATTTTTTGGTAATTATTTAGGATTATCATAAGCTTGTTTGTTTATCATCGATGAGACTATAATATTCAACATCATGATATGCTTCGTCATCCACTGCATTTGTTTGTTTCATTATGTGACGCAACGAATCTGTAATGTTTCCTGTTATCTATAATTGTTGATAATATGTTGAAATGCAACTTATAGGCACTAAATCAAACGATGAAAAATAAAATTTGGATGTACTATATTTCCCATAATAACTCATTCTTACCAGTTAAGCTGAAGTTTACTTGAGGTATAATTATTCCGGGAAAAACCAGGAAACGAGATTGTCTTCACATAAAATTGTCTCATTTTCAAATTGTACTATTTATCTCGCATAGACAGTTCATTACGTACTTTTGCCACAATCAATGAAATTCGCTAATTTGGACTGAATCTAAGAAGAGTCCAGAAGAAACATAGTCCATCTTTTCTTTTGTCTTTTTATGTCTTAAGTTCTCTACATGTGCAGACAAGATAATAAAATTATTTACTCCAGATCAACGGATTCTATAGCCGTTATCAGTAACTTTTTAAAGCGAGCGATTGGTTTCCAGGGCAGCAATCTAACGTTTTTTTATTATTTTGTTTTTTTTTTCTGGGTCAGTTTTGTTCAAATTTTTGGTCAATTATGTTTATCTGAATATATTTCTTGGATTCTTAATTATGATTTTTATAATTTGTATTATTTGAGTGTCCTAAGGATTTTTTTACAGCGCTGTGACTTATACATTTAAAAATAACTTTTAAAATACTAAATTCACAATAGAAACAAAAATTGAATCAAGAAATGGAAAAAGACCTAATGGTTTGACTGTTCCATTAACCTATCTACTCCATGGTTACCAAATTTACCATATTTTCCAGGATCAAGGCAAAAATTCAGAAATTTGTCAATACGATTCGAATATCAAATGATTTGTTGAAATTCGAGTCAGGTTCATCAAAGTTGCTCCATTTGGGCATCTCCTCAATGAAAGCAATATTCGGAACATAAGAGTGTTTTCTAAGGATTTAGGAGTGCTCAACTCGACATTTTGGTCGGAGATTAAACCCTTAAGCATGCTTTTATCATGGGAAGGTGTGGCACTTAGGATTCACGGGTAATATATAATGTGAAGGCTTGAACCCATATAGATAATTGGGTAATGTTTGTCTGTGAGGCAGGGGTAATACTCGTAAATTTTATCCACAATAACATCATACAGTAACAACACAGTAATACACAACAACGTGTTATAAAACAGAGTAAAATAGGGAATGTACAATAAGACTAGAAATATTACTCTTTGATTGAGTTTGCAAACAAATTACTTTGTATTACTTTGTATTTCAGGGGAGGAAAGAAACTATTACAAAAATTCAGGGGAGGAAAGAAACTATTACAAAAATAAACTTGACACTGCAACTCATTCATTGCTGTGAAAAATAAAAAATTTACACATTGTGACTGATTTCTCTTTCATGTTTTAACAGACTACAATAAATTTGATTTACTACAACAACTCTACCATAGCAACTATGTTGTAACACACTGTATCACCGAGCCAAAACTAGTTTGTAATTTTCTCCTCTTGTCTACAGACTTTCTTCCCCTATAAGAATTATGAATTACTAAAACGAAAAGGCTCATGCTATAATCTTATAAATCTAGAAACTTCACATGACTTGTATGTTCAACTCATCTTTTCATGGCAAGACAAAAATAAAACCAAGTTATGGGTGGATTGTCAGATAAATAAATTCTCTGTAATTTCATGTATTACACACTAACAACCACACCTTAATAATCAAAATCTCCATTTCCTTGGGCTACAAAACATTAACTTGACATGTTTTCACCTGAAAACCAAAATTTGTTATTTAAACCAAAGGTTGCAGCATTGGCGCCTTTGGGAATCGGTAAGAGGAAAATAAATTGAGGTATGCCACCAATGGAAATTAACTTAGGTATGAGTCTAACAATCTACATATTGATTTATGTAGTACACTACTTTTGACATGATATGTGTGATTCATGTTGATAACTGTATTGAGTAGTAGGTAATAAAGTTTGTTGCAAAAACTATGTTCATGACATTGGATTCTTGATGAGGATAAAAGACAATAAAAATTTTGTCACGCTTACGAACAATATTGAACACTCATTACACTTATGAATAATATTGAACACTCATTAAGGAAAGTGACAATCAACTACCAACTTTTGCTTTGCAAATATGGCAATAATAATGATACATTTAATGAACATGATCGAAGTTACAATGAACTAATTTTAATGAGTCAATGCATGAATGTAAAATATGGGGAATGTCCTTGAGTATGAAGATATAGTGTTTTGCAAAGACATTGTAAGAACCCCTTTAGATATTGAAAATAAACAATGAGTCGAGTAATGAGACTTGACTGTAATAACTAATTTTTTATTAAGTCTTGTCATGGATGCATTAATATGGTTGGTAGTTGTGATTGGTTAGTGTTGCATGACTAACTAATAGAACTTATATGCATCAATTGAATTTGAGTTAAGATTATTACAATTCGTAAACAAGTGATTATGCTAGTTACTTCATGTATCGGTCTATCGATCACAATAAACTATGGGAAACTGGAAATGTTTAGATTGTTAACTCAGCTATTATTGACATTTACACATTAATGAATATTTGCATATATTTTTATGCATGACAATATTGTATGCATGGAACTAAAATGATTTGGAAAGTGAATACTTGTTAAATGATACATATTTATAACTAATGTTGCTGATGGGATTAAGTAGTGGTAGCTTAATGGCAACAAGAAAACTCATTACGTAAAATGTTGAAATGTGAATTGCAATCATAAATGAGAAATTATAATGTTATATGATATGCATGATTATGTTACTTGGAAAATCAAAATGAATAAGACATGTATGTTTCTTATCAATCTAGATATTGTTGACCCATGTTAAGTGTAAATGCATGGTGTACATGGATGTTTCTTTTGTTAATCGTAATGTGCATATGTTTCACTATGTAAATGACTATGGGTAAGAGTGATAAAAGAGAAATTTAACATGTCAGATAGTCGTGGATAGATGGGGAAGGCTAGAATGCCTTGGGTTATGGCGGTTACCTTCCTAGAGGGGTTGATGGTATTTGCCTACCCAGATTTCCTCTCCTTAGAGATAAATGATCTCAGTAAGGGAAAAGAGTTTGCCAAGATGATGAAGAGAGTAAAAGGCCCGAGACAACTTTATTGATTTGGAGCTTGTTGGAGGAGGCCCGAAATTCCTCATAAACTGGATGTTGTTAGAGGAATAAGCACGACACTACCAAGAGGAATCTTATATTGGACCCTATGTGGACATTAGAATTCTTGAGCTGGCTTGCCAGTGGAATTTCATAGTAGACTTGGTATTGCCTTTGTCAAATAACTATCTATATGTGAAAATGACTCGATCTCGTTGTGGAAACTAGTTCCCAAGGGTTGGGAGGAGAATTCTTTAGCCTATTGTGGTTCTCATAGCTAAATAAATTAACTAATCAACTATATGTTATGTTAAAAATGAATTTTATATATAATTGTGTGAACATGTTATGTACATCTTAATGGAAAAGGGGCCTTATGCTCGGTAAGGAATTATTGGTAGTGGAGTTCCTTTATTGTATTACGGAACTTTTGAATGTCTTAGCACGAGTTAGGACAGTATGCACTTTGTGCATTTATTGATCATTTAGATGATTAGAGAGATAGGTGCTCTTCGAATACTTTTAGAAGTACATTATGGGTGTCTTTAGGGAGAGTTAATACAATGTGCATGTGGTGCAGTGATTTATGATTTTGATGATTAGTGTTAGAGCTCTCTAAGTAGTTGTAAAAATACTTTGATTTAAATATCATCTAACATTGCACAATTGATTGATAGCTAAAATTATTTCATTTGATTCAAAATATTGTGACTAATGTGATTGAATTTGTTAGTCATACATTACAGGTTACTTACCATGTAGTGTTGATCGGTTGTCCAATCGCTACTAAAATGCTTACGTGAAAGTGCTCATGATTTTCAAGAGTAATTGGTAAGTAATTGTAAGTTGATATAGAGATTTGTTTTTGTATATTATGAATTTGAATAAGGGCCAAGTGATGGAAATTAGAACTTGCATATTTTTGCAGTTATAAATGCTTCTGAATATTGATTTTTCTTATGTTATAACATTACAATTTTCTTTATTGTCATTTCTAGGAATGAAATCATTGATTTTTAAAGAGGAAGGATCACCTTTTTTGTGGTTTAGATGGTTATATCATGAGTAAAATCTAAAGTTCCAATGAGAGATGAACACCGAGGATGGTGTTCTTGTTAAGGGGGGAGTATGTAATATCCCTATCGTAAATACTCATGTAAAAACTTAAGTAAAATAAAATATTCTTATTTTGCAAATTCAATATGAACATAATATTATTAAAACATTTATCTTTAACCTTTTTAGTTAGGTTTCATTTCTTGATAACCTCCCTTAACATTTTTTATTCACCGAAGATCTCTTATGGGGGAGGGGGGAAAACAAAAGAGGAAAAACCATGGGAGAATGATACTTATGTCTGTCATTTGCTCGACAGTAGAGGAGAAGAGGTTTTACATGGGATAATGAACCAAACACCAGGCATTGTGTGGACTGTTTGCATGGGGGATAGTAAACTTGTTTGCACTATTTGCGTGGGGGACAGTAAAGAAAACCAAACACCAGGAGTTGTGTGGATAGTTTGAGTGAGGGATAGTAAACAAACACCAGGCAGGCATGTCCATGGGACTATTTTCCTGGGGGACTATAAAAAAACACCATGGGATTGACAACAAACACCGCAGAGAAATGGTTGTTCACAATGGCAATTTGCCTTGGATTCAATGGTCCCTTGTAATTTTAGGTGCAGAGTTATGACAATTTATGATGCAGAGGTAAGTTTTTATGTTTTTAGTTTTTAATGGTTTAAATTATACAAACTAAATAATGAGTATTTTACCCTTTCCAATTCTAGTTTTCTCTTCTAATGGATGAGTAGAATGCAGAGAAGAGAAAGGTTTTTACTTGAATAACCTAAAGAGGATTTTTAATTAAATAACATTAGCATGGGTAATTTAATATATCACTACATGTAGATAAAGATTATATATTCCTTTTGGTAAAGAAAATAGGGCTTTTACATGAATAACCTAAGGAGGGTTTTTACTTAAACAACCTTAGTATGGGTAATTTAACATATTATTACAGGTAGATAAAATTATATATTCCTCTTGGTAAAGAAAATAGGGTTTTTACTTGAATAGCTTAAAGAGTGCTTTTACTTAAATAACCTTAGTATGGGTAATTTAATATATTACTACATGTAGATAAATGTTATATATTCCTCTTGGTAAAGAAAATATATTATTGCATGTAGATAAATATTGAGTATTATATATATTTCATGATAAAGAAAATATATTAGTGCATGTAGATAAAGATTTTTATTATATATTTTTCTTGGTAGAGCAAATATATTACTACATGTAGCTAAATATTGTTATTACTATATATAGAAAAAGATGGTTATTATATATATTTGCAACATTAAAAGATAAGTAACATCTACTGTCTTTATATGAGATGCATATGTATTTTATGTAAGAAAATATAGGATGGATTCTCTTTTCTTAAAAAGGGATTTCATAGTCATTCTCATGGAAGTGAATATAGATTAAAGAGGGTAATTTGTGAAATATTCTCATGGGTAAGAGAGTTTTCTTGAAAAACAATACTTAGTTATGAGAAAATATAATGACCTATGCATAGATAAAGTGTACAAAGATAATATAAGTCATAGGAACCTTCTTTGGAAAGAATATATCATTTTATGCATGAATGGTAAGTTAATGGTGTTAATTCTGTTGCAAGAGTTCGAAAAAGTTACGTGTTCTGGTGAGTAAAAAGGTAAAGGATTTCTGTGTTGCATATTCGATAGTTTGATTTAATTGCATGGTTTAATGCATAAAGGGTTACCATTATTGTTATCTTAGTTCTTAAGCCCAAAAGAAAGGTTGAATATGATACTTTCTTGAAAATAAATTCATGAGAACTTTGTTATGATACTTTCATGGAAACAAATGCATAATAACTTTGTACATAAATGATAGAGAAACTACGTTGGGTTCTTGAAAAATAACTATGTGAAAAGAACGCATATGCAGAAGCATAGAAACAATAGTTTATTACATGTATGAAGATATAACTATTGTGTTATATATTTTAAAGAGAAATATGGATTTGTAGAACTATTGGGTTAGATCTTTTAAAGAAAAATATGGATTAGTGTGAATAAGCAATGTGGATAGTAAAACAAGTATTTACTTGAATAAATGTACTAGTTAATTATTATGAAATGCTTGATAATTATTTGTGCACAACGTTGTTAGAAGAAGCATGTGGTGATATTATATTTACAACTCATGCACATGAGTATATGTTAAAAGATAACTTTCAGAGACTGATTATTAATTGATTAATATTGTATCTAATCTTGTTGCCAAAACTTGTTGATGACAACAATGACAGGAAACAATGGCAGTTTGTGCCAGAGAAAAATGATGTTTAACATTGTGGTAGATAAAGAACTAATGGTCCATGCTCATGAGTACGAGTTGCAGGATCGTACAATGATAGAACAATCATGCGACGAGGATGTAGAGAGTGGTGATATGTAGGTAAATGGTTTCATAAAAAATGTAACAGATTTTAGCTAGTTATGTGACATTTTAATGATGTTTCATTGTAATATTTTATAAAAATGGATAAGGGATGAAATAACTTATAAGCCATTGAGTTAGGGGTGAAAACCCTTACAAGCATTTAATAATAAAATTAAACGTTTGCTGGTTTTCACCCTACGGGGTTTCTAGGGTATATCTATGTTCAACGATGTGACTGATTATTGTGTCAATTTGATGAAGTTGATTCCTTGATGATTTTGATTTCTTATCTAATGTGATAATCATAATGTCAAGTATGTGATAAATTAATTTGGTTAAGGGAATCATGAAATGGATGCAAGATTCATAAGACAATTTATGTTAATATACTACAACAGTACTACAACAATAGTTGTTAATGGTTATGCAACTTACTATCTTCTATTGAAGGTTACTTTATGTACTAATGAACATTCTATCTAAAGGTTAATGATGAATGTGGAATAGTGATTTCAATAATTACTTGTGGGTAATTCGTGTAAAAAAATCCTAACATAACTTGCTTGATTTGCTGTGTACTTTCTGAAAATGGTTGTTGTCAGTTGTTTAATATAGTGGTTGGGGGTAATTTTCCAACACTCCCCCTTAATCAAAAGCACCAATATTCATCATACCCATGAAATCTCTCACATGAAATTTTTTTGGTCTTTCTAGTGGCTTTGTGATGATATCCCCCAACTGCTCATATGACCTAAAATACTATCAAACAATTTCTCCATTGTTAATAAACTCTCTACTCAAATGATACTTAGTGTCAATGTGTTTGTTCCTTTCGTGGAAAACAAAATTCTTAGAGAATGTAATTGCAAAATTGTTGTCACCTTAAATTGTTGTTCTTCCTTCTATTCTTTTCCATAAATATGTTAGCATCTTTGTCATGCAAACTGTTTGACATGCCATTGTTATTACAACAAAATATTCATCTTGTGATGTCGATAGAGACTCTATTGGCTTCCCCACATATACTTCCTCCTTTAACACACCATTCAAGAATGTTGACTTCACATCCATTTGGTAAACCTTCAATCTATTTGGTACACCTTCAATTCTTGAAGTCTTTACACAATCTCTTTTGTGTTTCTTCTTGTATCCTTTGACAACCACCCTTGGTTTATGCCTTTCTATCTTTCATGCAACATTATTTTTGGTCTTATAGACCCACTTAACACTTATGACTACTTTTCCTTTCAGAAAGGTCCACTAACTCCCACGTGTCATTCCTTTATATTGCTTACATTTCTTAATTCTTTATTGTAACCTATTTTTCATGTGTAATGACATCTTCAAAATTAATTGGATCATCTACATGACAAAATAATTCAAATAACAAATTCATACCTTTTGTATTGTCATCTTTATTTTTCTCATAGATTTCACTTAAATTTCTGAATTTTTGTCTTCTTATGCTTGCAAAAGATGGACTTGACATGTCAGTTGATTTTCCATTCGGAGAAAATGATGCTATGAGTCTCTACAGTGCAGTTGGAGTATGATTTTCTTAACTACATGACACTTCATTATTGTTTGCAGATGGTGTCACTAGATGACCAATCTATTATGATTGAATAGGTGGAGGAGGAGTCACCAATGAGGAATTACCTATTGTTGTCAATTCCTCTTTGTCTTCTTCTGGTATGCTTGTTGTTACATTAATTGTCTTCTCCAAACTTCCATCTCATGCTTCCTCTTCTATGAAATGCACATCTCTGTTGATTATGGCCTTCTTGGATAATGGATTATAGAGCTTGTAAGCCTTGGATTCATCTCTATATCAAACAAATATGTGTTTCCCCCTGCTCCCCAACTTATTCCTTAACTCATTTGGGGCATTTGCATAAGCCACACATCCAAACACTCTCATATGAGTGACATTATGCTTTATTCTACTCCATGCTTCTTCAGGAATAATATTCTTAACACTTTTGATTAGGCACCTATTTATAATATATGATGAATAAGTGACAAATTCAACCCAATATTCATTTGGAAAATACTTTTCCTTAAACATACTTCTTGCCATTTCCATAATGGGCTTATTTTTCCTCTATGCAACACCATTTTGTTGATGTGTATACCTTGTTGTAAATTGTTTGTAGACCCATGTCTTCCTTGTGTAGTCATCTACCAATGTCAAGAAATAGAATATGCCACCAATTTATGTTGTTTGGATTGTACCACATAAATCTGAATCGACAATCTCCAATGGTGCCTTTGTCCTTATTGACTTTCCTACTAGAAATTAATCTCTATGTTTCTTTTCTAAGATGCATCCTTCACATAATTTATATGGTTCTCCATGCCTTTCCTATGCAACAAATTTAAATCTCCAAAGTTGAGATGCTCAAATCATAGGTGCCATAACCAGCTTTCATCCTTAACCTTTACCTGAAAATGTGTTTGTGTAGCAACAGTTGTTTTTGTAACAACAACTATGTGTGTAACAAGAGGTGGATTTATTTCATGTTGTGAATAATCCAGGTGGATATTGGTGGTCACCCTCCTATTCCACATAGACCTACAGTCGGTTTCATAAGTTTCCTTGTTTATAGCAACATTTACTATTTTTATCATTTTTTTAGGTCGTCAACTTTAAGAGTAGTTTGACCCCCATAAACTAAGCTTGTGGCCATAGCGATGGGTTTGTCGAAAATATTGTAGTAATATGAGAGATATTTCCAATGAGGTATTGTACATGAAAAAAGTAGATAATATGACCATGTTATGTCCCCAAGAAGTTGGCTTCACAAGTAACACCAATGGGGCCCACAAACTCTTGTCGTTTCATCCATTGGTGTTAGGATTTTTGTTTTTTATACTTCTCCCTTGTTTTTAAATAATAAAAAGCCCTTGAGCCTCATTGTAACACAATTTAGAGGCACATATCCACCACATCCCTTATTAGAGATAAGCTACCACTACCCGAGCTAGTTTCTTTCCATTTTGTTTGTAAGCATATTTAAGTTCTTTGGTATTAATGAAATGAAGTACTATTTCTATTGCATCTATATATTTGTGGTTATATCTGTGTTTTTCTTCGTTCATGTTTAATTTTGGATTAGTGGTATGAGAGTCGTCTACTCATTTTACGTTTTTCTTTGCATGTCCCCAATGGGGTTGGGGTATATGGAGTTAGGGATCGAACTAGTTGAACCCTTGCAATACCAGCCTTGAAAATACTAATGACCTCATATTGCACAAGAAAAGGAAGATGAGGGAACAAGAAATCCTTTCAAAATATTGCTCAAAGAATCCCTTGGGTGAGAGAGGAATGCGATGATGAACAACCTTTCCCAAATCCTTCAGTGGCTACACACAGGTCACACATCTTTTTCTGGAAGCCACTCTAGGAGAAACACTCACTTTAAGGTAGAATTTAAATTTTACATACCCATATTTGAAGGTAAAATATATGCAGATTCTGTAGATGAATGGTTAAATATGCTAGAAGGATATTTCTCGGTTCATGAATTTTCCAACTAAGTAAACATCACTTTTGCACTCCTCAAAGATGCCATCCACATCAAGGACTGGTGGGAAACTTGCTATGAGAAGAGCGGTGAGAGTGAGCCCTCACTATTCCTAGTTGCATCCAATTTGAATTATCTCTGAGACATCATCAAGGAGCATTATTACCCTATCAGGGGGTATCATGATAAATACATAAAGTAGACTGCGTTGTTGGATGGGGCCAAGATGTGTTGGAGTCCACAAATATTTTTCATATCCTCCACATGGAATTGTATATCAAGGACTATGAGGAACATTTGATACTCAATTTTGTGATTGTGTACACAACTACATCGAGGACAAGATGGAATTCCTAAACATATCCTTGCTTGACACTACCTATCGATGCACTATCAAAATTGAGCATAAATTTAAACAAAATAACCAAGATTTTGGATCTATGAATTTAAAGTAAGGGACAAGTGTCCCGAAGCCACACAATAAAGGAAAAAGAGAAGGCGAGGAGGCCTGGGAAAAGCCATCGAAGCTGCAAGCAAAGAACAACACCACGAAGACAAGGAAGGACACAGGGAAATTATGTGAGTTCCATAAGAGCTCCACTAACAACAAAAGTTAGTGTTGGGCCAAGCAGTCATTGGTGGCCAAAATGAAGGCTTCCGAATCAAATGTTGTTCTGACTCTGAGTCAGAACCTGATAAAGGGAATGAAAAAGGGAAGATGATTACTGACGTAGAGCCTAGTGCCACAACCAAGATCACAAATAATGAGCCTGAAGATCCGGATGAGAGGGAGAACCTACTCCACTCAAAGATGTGGGTGAAGGGTTCTTCGATGTAGTTTAATGTCAACAATGGTCGCCAAAATAACCTAATTTCAGTGGAGATCATGAAGTTGTTGGGCCTATCAACCACAATATACTCATAGCTATACACCATGAGGTGGCTTCATCAAAGGTGATATCTTTGCGTTAGCCAACAATTTTGCCTTCCATACAACATCAAGCCCTTCATAGATGAGGTACTGTGTGATGCTGCTCCTCTTGAAGTTTGTGATGTGTTATTAAGACACCCATACTTTTCAAAGTGACATGTTGTGTATGCATCTAGGCACCGCATTGTAATTATTACCTTTGGAAATAAGTTGTATAGGATACCAAAGATAACACTGCCTACCCAGATTTGTTTGATCACTGTGAAGAAATGTAGTAAGATCATTTCGCAGAATGGGAATTTTTTTTTCCTTATGATTCACCCTAAGGGCAAGAAGAATATTGTGGCCACGACCTCCATACAAGGCTCCTTCGCATGGCAGTAGCAGATGGACAAGGCTGTGGAGGAGTTCAGGGACATCTTCACCTCACCCATAGGGACACCTATACACTATGAGGTCAAGCACTCCATTGATATGACCCTAAGTGTGTCATTTCCCAATGGACTGATCTATCAATTCTCTGTTCTAGAGAATGATAAAATAAAGAGAAAAAATCAAGAGTTATTACAGAAAGGGTACATTAGGCCAATTTCATCACCCTGTGGGAGCGTGATCATGTTGGTATAGAAGAAGGGCGGGACATGGAGACTCTATATTGAATATCAGGCATTGAACAAGATCACTATCTGGAACAGGTATCCAACCCCATGGGTTGATGAACTTCTCCACCAGCTCAAGGGGGGAATATTTTTGCAAGATTGACTTGAAGTCTGGGTATCACCAAGTAATAATCAAACCCTCTGATGTGTGGAAGACTACCTCTAAATACAAGGAGGGCCTTTTTGAATTCTTGGTCATGCCTTTCAAGTTGATGAATTCCCCCACAACATTCATGAGGCTAATGGATGACACCTTCTAACCCTTCACCAACTCATTTGTGGTGGTGTATTTAGATGACATGTTGATCTTCAACCAGATTTGGCAAGAGAACCTATGCCATATTTGACAAGTCCTCCAAACTCTACGACAACACAAGATCTGTGACAATTTGGAGAAATTAAATTTTGATATGACCCAAGTTCAATTTTCGGGATACATCATTGATGAGTGGCGTGTGCATGTGGACCTAGCCAATATATAAGTCATTCGGGATTGGCCAACCCCAACTACTCTAACAAAGCTCTGCAGTTTTATTGGTCTTACTAATTTCGATTGTAGGTTCATGTTGGGATTCTCTCACATGACTTGGCCTTTGAGTCAAGTCACAAAGGGAGGAGTGAAAAAAAAAATTTCTTTTTGTCTCAATTGTAATAGAAGGCATTTTCCAACTTGAAGCATCACCTCAGCTCAGCACCAATGCTCACATTATAAGACCTAGAGCAATAACTTGAGATTGATATATATTCCTCTAACTATGTTATTCACGTAGTTCTTACTAAATAGGGGCATCCAGTGGAATCTCATAGTGAGACACTTTTAGACACATTTTGAAAGTATCCTAGATATAACAAAGAGATTTATTCCATTGGTGCAGACCTGCCGACAATCGAAGCATTACATTCTATGGAAGGAAAGGGTCATCCAAACAGACCATCGATCCCTCTAGTTCACATAGACATAAGGGAAGTTGCAAAATTATTACCATTTGAAATGGTCCACATACGTACAACAATTCTAGTTGAACATTAATTACATGAAGGGAAGCACCAATAATGGTGTAGACTACATGAGCACCCATAATTTTGATGATTTTTTTGCAGACTACTAAGCTCCTCTTTGAATGAGTATGGTACACTTCGATATCGCACAATCCATTATCTCAAATTGGGGCAACAGGTTCCTAAGTACATTTTTATCAAGTCTCACATTAATGCTAGGTACCAAGCTCACTAAGTCCATGAATTTACACTCCATAACTAATGACCAAATAGAGGTAGTCAATAGGATGTTCATACACATTCTATGCATGAACAACTCAAAGCATCCATGCACATGGGACGAAATCCTCCCCTATGTCCAACACAGCTACAACAAAGCACTCCATAGCTCAACTGGACATAGCCCCTTTCAGGTACGGTTTGGATTCTAACCACTATGTCCCCTTAATGTGGCCATACAATTTGTAACTACTCAAGAAACTTCGGCCCATGTCCAGTTTGAAGCTGACAGGGTTAACAACTTCATTGAGTGCGTTTAGCACATCCTCTAATAGGTGCACCACATATTGGACAAAGTCATTGCTATGTACAAGAAGCGACATGATCAACATCGGGCACGACACAAGTTCTAGGTGGGTGACAAATTTTGGCTACATTTGTTAAAGGAGCTCCTTTCACGGCCCCACTGTAAGCTTCGTCTGCTTCCATATGGGTCGTACACCATCCCGACGATTGTAGGAGACCATTTTAAAGCTCAACATTTCACCATTCTTTGGCTTACACCTAGTATTCCTTGTGGATTGCCTTTAGCCATACTTTCCACCATTACTGGACACATCCAACATTACTGAACAAATGACACCAACTAAGTTAAACCAAAAATGCATAGAAGAGGCCAACATTGATTGGATCATGGACACATAGATCAATAACACTCATCAACAAAGTATCCGGCTATATCAAGTTGTCAAAGTGGGCCAACTCCTTCAGTAGGGACGACGTTCAATAGAAATTTCCTCACCTCATGGAGGCTCTGCACACAATATTGGATATTTCTTCCTAAGGAGGGAGGATTGATCTAGCAGGATATTGGTGGCCACCCACCGATTCCACTTAGAACTCCATTCGGTTCCCTAAGTTTCCCTTTTTCTAGAAGAATTTATAGATTTTACCATTTTTTGGGTCTTGAACCTTTGGAGCAATTTTCACCCCCTAAATGGCATTTTTTGAGGTCTTCATCAAGCTTGTGCCCGTAGAGAGGAGCTTATGAAAAATCCTATAGTACTCAGAGAGATATTTCCAACGAGGTATCATATACACCAAATAGAGATAATATGACCAAGTTATCATCTGGGGCAGTTGGCTACCCAACTTACCCCAATAGGTCCCCCAAACTCTTGGTGTTCCAACTCCTTAGGCTAGGGCTTTTGTTTTTTATGGATTTCACTCATTTTTGAATAATAAAAAGGCCCTTGAGACTCATTGTGACATAGTTCATAGGCATGTAGTCACCACATCTCTTCTTAGAGAGAAGCTACCATCAGTCAAGCAAGTTTATTTCCATTTTGTTTGTAAGCATATTTTAGGTCTTTTATATTAACAAAATGAAGTGTTATTTCCACTGTATCTTTGTATTGGTGGTTATGTCTGTATTTTTTTGTATTCTCGTTTAAGTTTGGACCAATGAATCCATTGACAATTGTTCTTTGCACCTTCTTCTTTCAAATCTGGATTTATCTTGAAAGGAATCACTATTTTACTTGTCATTTATACTTTTGCAATCAACTTGTTCTTTGGAAAATTATCCAAGATTGTGCACTCTCCACTTTTGAAACAGATATTGTAGCCATTTTGCATGAGTTGTCCAATGCTTATCAAGTTGTGCTTTAATCCTAGAAAAAGTAGACATCTGAAATATACTTATTCTCCCCATTCTTTTCTAGAATGTTGGCTCTTCTGTTTCACATAATAGAAACTTTATTATCAGTCCCTAATTTCACATCACAATTCATCTAGATTGGAAAAAAGTTTTGTGTTTCCTATCATGTGGTTGCTAGACCCTGAACCCAAAAACCATACACATTTTTGCTTCACCTGTGCTACATTGCAAGCTAAAAACATGTTGTCTTCACTCTCTTTTTCATTTCTAATTTGCATTTGTTTTGTTACTAGGATCATGTTGTTTCTTACAACATTAATTTTCATGATGTCCATGATTATTACGATAATGACATTGAATTTGAGATTTATCATACCTCTGATCTTCTACTTGGTTTTGAATTGGACCTTGGCTTGGATTTTAATTTTTTCCTCTTCCACCTCTATGTGTACTTCCTCCACTTCCTCTTGCATTTGATCTTCCTCTACTTCTACCTTGACTAGTGGAAACTTGTGTCTTGAAGGCATGATGCATTGAAGTATTTGATGTTCTATGCATCCCGTGTTCATGAGAAATCAATGATGCATGAAACACATCCACTCAAAATTGTGAGAGATCCTTTTTTTCTTTTATATCCACAACTATGGCATCAAATATTGATGGGAAACTCCTTAAAACTTTATCGAGTATCCCCCTATCTTCAAGTGTCTCACCATGAGACCTGATATGAGTAACCGATTCAATAACTTGTGTGAAAAATGAGTCTATATTATTAGACTCATTCATGCATATGGTTTCAAAATATCTCCTTAGAATATGTAGCGTTGTTGTCTTCACTTTTTCCATGCCTTGATAGGTTGTCTAGAGAATATCCCATGCTTTCTTGGACTTTGTTGTTGCTGCAATCCTTGGAAAAAAGCTCTCATGAACTCCCTGAAAGATATAAAAGAGGGTTTTCGAATCCTTCTTCCTATTGTCTCTGAGAAAATCATTTTATGCTTGTGTCAAAGAATAGTATGCTATTACATCTGCTAGTTTTGGGAACGCATTCTCCACCAAATCATAAATATCTTGAGAAGAAAACAAGGCCTTCAGTGTGATATCCTAATAATCATAATTTTTGACATTGAATTGGGGTATTTGTGGGTTGGTCAAGCTTGTGCTTGATGTTGCTACTGTCCTTAAGTGTTAAATATTAAAAACTTCTTCAACCTACTCTGATACCATTGTTTATCTTTAAGGAAGAGGGAATTACATAGAACATTTATGCACAATAACAACATGCACAGTAACAACATGGTAGGATAGAGTAACAACACGCTAGTAAAAATAAGGGATATATAGTAAGACTACAAACATAACCCTTTGATTGAACATACAAACAAAATACTTTGTATTAAGCTTTCATGGACTACGTTTTGTTTGGTGTTGTAACATACTATATCAATGAGTAAAATATCTTTTTTCTAGCAACTCTATTGTAGCACACTATATCAACAAGCTAAAATTGCTTTGTAACTTTCTCCTCTTGTGTGTAGACCTTCAATCCTTGTAAAACTTATGAACTACTAAAACTGAAAGACTCGTGCTATTACATTAATTTAAAAATCTTGAAACTTCATATGGTTTGTGTGGTCAACTCATATTTGCATGAAAAGACAAAAATAAAAGAAATTTATTGAGAGACAATCACATAAATAAATTCTTTGTAAATTCCTGTACTGCACAATAAACACCCGGGCTTAATAATCATTAACTCTATGCCCATGGGCCTTCAAAACTTTCACTTGACATTCATTGAGCTGAAAATCATAATGTGCCCTCTGTTGCTAAGGACAACTTGCTTGGTCTACTTGCCTACTTTCTGAAAATGGTTGTCATTGGTTTTTAGTGTTGTGGTTAGGAGTAATTTTCTAAGATGTGAAAGGAAATAGAAATAATTGTCAAATTGGAAAAGTTCCATTTCTCCATTTTATTTCTGTTTTTATTTTGACAAATTCTAAATAAATAAGTTTAGAATAGTCATTTTTATTGATTTATTAGATAATAATTTTAGACCAATAATATTTGAAAACAAAAAACCATGATAGGTTAGAGTTTTTGGAGGGGAGAAAAAATATGGACTCTTTATTTTAATGAACTATATATCTAAAATAGTTATTTATCAAAATTTAAAATGAACAGGAAAAGAAATCAAATATCTCAGGGTTAAAGAAAAGAAAATATATATATCCAAGGATTAAGATATATAGTATCGATTCTTTTTCAAATTTTTCCTGATATGTATTGAATTTGAATTTAAACTTGACCTTGAATTTGAACTTGAACCTGTTAACTATGATCGACTCTCTCTACCCGATCTTATCTCCTGTTTTATTTAACTTTGAACTTCGACTATTTTTGGTTTCTATTTAACAATTTTCGTGGTTAATTTTAGCAAAAATTTATCCCGAACTTATTGAATCAACTTGAGTGATGTTTATGAAGAGATCAAGTGCAACACATATTTTTCAAGCTTTTCAATCGATTTATACACTTAAACGACACATTTTAAACTTAAATTAACGTTCTTATAAGAGATTATATACTTAAAAAAAAGTTAAATATTTAGACTTCTCCATATTTTACAGATGCTAGAAATGTAATTATATATTTTAGCGTGATCTTTCTAAAGAAACTTGAATTCTCAAGAGCTCCAAGGCCATCAAGAACATGATCTATATTTTACAAGTGTTGGATATATTATTATATTTTCCTAATGTATTTCTTGGTGTAAACCTTCTAATAAGATGTGGATAGACATAGGAAACGCTAGCTGCAAATCCCAAGTTTTCAATGGTTTGCGTGTCAGTTATCCCTGCAAACTAAAGTAGATTTGTTAAAGAGAATTAACTACGTAATTCATATATTCGTAACTCGCATAATATCAAGTATCACGTTAATTCCTTTTTCGCAGCACAAGTATGCGCCATCATTGAAATCCCTAGGCGTAACCCTTCCCGGTGGATAATGGTCGCGTCGGCTAGGATTCACCTCTACCCGCGGGCTCAAGCCGCGCGCTCAAGCCACTCTAGGCTCTCCTCGTTGAGTTTCCCAAGAATGCTAAACTGTTCTCCTATCGAATTTGCCGCTATTCTCCGACGTGAGTGGCGGTGGGAGATCTGTACAGCGCGCCTCTCCCTGTCTCCTCTTTCAATTTTCTAGTGTTTCTTCCAGTCATGTTTGCATCCTCCTTCCATAGTTCTGATGCTAGTATGAAAGCTTCTCATAGGATTTCTATGAGAGATAGCATCTTTCTTTCCTCCTCTGAAAATTTGGGTAAGCCCCCTTTCAAAAATATTCTGCAAAATTCTCTTAATATTTTGTTGGTTCATGAGGCTCTCGCTATCTCTACTCCATTATTGAAGTACAGTGCATCCATCCAAAGTAACCCTTTATACCGCAACTACACTAATATGACATTTCAATGATATTTGGTTGCAACTATCCGCACAAGCTGATTTCAAACTTTTGGCACTCTCGGTTAAAAGAAGAAGCTTTTATCTGCCATGTCCAAAGGGCTTCTCAAGATTTTATCTGCCCTGTCCAAAGGGCTTTCCAAGATTTTATCTGCCATGTCTAAAGGGTTTCGTCCAATAATCATTCATTATCGTTTTTTATTTTGCAAAATGCAATGGGTTCTCAAAATATTTTATTATTTTGCAAAATGCAATGGGTTCTCGAAATATTTTATCTGACATGTGGAAAGGGTCTTTCCCCCTAATTTTTCATTGTGGTGTAAAATTTTTGTAGGATATACGTTTTTGGTATCAAAACTGGATATTTTTTTGGTGATAGATTAGGATTTTTTCCCGAAACCCTCCATCGCATTCTTTGATTCAATGATGGATATTTTTTTCACTATGAATTAGGATTTCAGGCTGAAACCTTGGACCTCATTCTTTGATTCAATGACGAATATCCTCTTAACTATAAAATAGATTTCATGATGGATATTCTGTTAACTATAAATTGGGATTTTGGGGGTGAAACCCTAGACCCCATTCTTTGAAATGATGGATATTCTCTTAAATATATATTAGGCTTTTGGGGTGAAATGATGGATATTTTCTTAAATATAAATTAGGCTTTTGGGGGTGAAACTGTGGACCTCATTCTTTCATTCAATCATGGAATTTATGTTAAAAAAAAATTCATTCAATCATGGAATTCAGGTTCACATTTTAATAAATATGGTTGGACTTTTAAATTTTTTTTTTGTTTTTTTAGGTTTATATAAATTTCATATTTTTTTCATTTTTGAAACATTCTGCTTATGGTCAAAGTGTATTGACTCTCCATTATTTTTTTTTTTGTTTTTTTGCAATTCTAATCAATGATTTGGAAAACTATGGAATATTTCTATCTTCCATAAATTAAAAATTATTTTTCTAATATTTTGGAAATTTTATTTTTAATTTCAGATTGGCTTAACAACTTTTGATAAGACGTAATTCCCCCCGTGGAGGGAATTTTATTTTATGTATTTGTGAGTGCTTCACAATTTAATTAAAAACTAAAAAAACTAATTTTTTGAGTGACCATTCCGTTGTTGGCATTATCACACAAACACTCACACTGTTATGGTACTTCTCTGCCCAATGATGACAACATTGATGCTGTTGTAGGTCCGTTACATAGACATGGGTAGGGAATAAACAAATATTCAACTAATATTTCCTTGAATGACTATTACTTTTACAAATTTCGACATCATATGTTGCACCAATAATGACATTATTTAATTAGAGCTTTAATGTTTTATTAAATTCATGAAACTAATCATATTGTTACAAGTTAAAGTCTTTCCTATCTTGAGTGCCGAGAATAAGTATAGTCACATCACTTGCTATAAAATTCAAGAAATTAGAAATTTTGTTATATGGCATATTTTGATGTAACTTTTCTTGTGAGAATGAAAATGCAAAGGAATCTTTAATTAATTTAAGTATAATTTTTTTTTTAATTAATATTATTATGTTTCAATATGTGGATCTTTTATTGACGTAGTTGCAATTCTTTTATGTAGGTTCTGGACGGGGGAAGGCGGGTAGGGGGCTTGACTCTAAACAAATCTCCAATTAATATTTCTTTGTATGAAGATAATTGTTACTTTGTGCTCTAAAAATGTGTTATTCCTCTCCCTAATGGTGTTAGAACTGGTGTGTTTGCATTTACTTTGTAAAAGGATTAATGAGGAGGGGAGGAGGATTTGAAAAAATATGCAAGAGAAATGATTTTATATTGCTATGAATCTTTGTGAAGGACATAGTATGTGCAACAGAAAAACCATGCATAGGGAAATTTAATTAATCTATATATGAACAAATTTCATATTAATATTATTATGTTTCATTGTGTTGCGATTTTAGTGTGCACGGGATGAGGTATGTGCGGGAGAAATAGCGGGGACAGAATTAATGTTACTGAAGACAGAGTATGTGTAAGAGAGAAATTATGTAGAGATATGATTTTATAGAGCTATGAATATTTGCAGAGGATGTCGAATGTTTAGGAGAAAATTAATATTATTATGTTTCATTGTGCACAACTTTTACTGTGATCAGGAAGAGGTACATGTGGGAAAATGTGGGGTCGTAGGGAAATTAATGTGAAAATATTAATATTAATCTACTGTTATTCTTATTTTTCATTGTGTGGAGAGGGAACTATATTGTTCATTGACAGCATAATCATTACCTCTACCACTAGCATAAGAAGTTGTACAGAGTTGTGATTTTATAGGGCTATGAATATTTGCGAAATGAAGGATGTGCATATGAATATTATTATATTTCCTTAGGAGAAAACAATAATAAATATGCAATTTCGATTTTTTAAATAAATTCTTATGTTAACAAAAAAATGGAGATAGATAACTCTTCAAATTAAGTTACAAAATCAAAAGTGATTTACTTTGACGTCAAGTATATCCAATGAATTAAATAGTGGAATACAGATAAATTGGAAATTAATTTTACTATTTTTGAAGTTAGTGAAAAATTCTTCTTCTAATGTCTAAAACCTCAAAGAAGGATTGAGATAGGTCACAGTTTGACTACAAGATCTATTCTAAATTGGTTTGCTCAATACATTTTCCAAAACAAACTTACAAACACAATATCTTTGTGTAACATATGAAAAGAAGTAGCTATCTAAATTACTACATATTCCTCATTACAGAAGTGACCCACGCTTCTTCAACTTCTAGCTCAAGCAGAGAAGGACAGAAATCCTAGTCAATGGTGGAGCTAAAGCTATTCTCCTCATGTTTTACTAAACTCCCATGTCGCAATATGATATCTTGATGTGCTTCACATCATCCTCCTCAGCATTGATGTCCTTTTCATGAGAAAAATTAACCATACAAAAGCTCAACATTTCACACGGCAATTGTAGCTGCTCCAACTTCAACTTCAATATTTCCATTTTCTAATTTGAACGGTCAAAATGGACACGTGCTCGATATTGAATCATCTCAGCACGCTTTCAGACCAAATTAACAAGAATTTCCAGAGCACCAACCATTTTAGTTAAAGAACTATTAAGCTCTTGCTCTGAAACTTGGGAATCACGCTTCATAAATTTCAACCTACGCCACACCTACTAATAGTCACCACAAATTATGGCTCTAATCCCTTATTCTATGATTGTAAATTTGCTCCAGCAATGTGAATATACCATCGATCTAAGTTTCCTTGATTTGAAACCTTTGCCTTTTCCATTAATACCAACTCAATCCACAAATACCAAATAATCAAGAAAATTAGAGCTAATAATGGAAACTCTCCACAATGTAAATGTTCATTGTTTGAAAGATATGTGGAGGGTGTGTTATGTGTGAGAAAATGAGGATGCAAAGGGAAGTTTATAATGTCGATGCATAATTTATTTATCTATGAACAAATATCAAATTATTATTACTATGTTTCCTTTTGGGAACCTTTCCTTGTGTGAAGCATTTACTCGGTAAAGGATGGGAAATGTGTGCAAGAATAAGCATGCAGAGGAGAAAATAATTTTAAAATTTTTACACATTTAGATGTGCAGAATGAAGGATGTGGTACAAAGAGAACTTTATAAATTTAATTCATAATGTAATGATCTTTTACATTTTCATATTACATATATACAGATTTTCTTCTTATAATTTTTTTTTAAGTTAATGCTAAAGTCTTGATTCCACTTTCATACTTCACATAATAAAAATACAGGGCTCTTTATTTTTAGAGAGGCTTCATTTTGTGGAGTTTTCTCCATACTCGGAACAATGTTTAGTAAATTATTTAGCAATATTTAGAATTCAAATATTACTAATAAAATAGAATAATAATAATGTTGAAGAACTGTGCAGAAAGAAAATGTATAGTTTAATAAATTCTTATGCACAGAGATTTCATTCTACAAAGAGCTTTCTAGAGAAAGATTTCATTGTGTGGACAACTTTTTGTTGAGATCTTTCATTGTGAGAGAAGAACCTTTAATCAATTAATTAGCAAAGTATTTGGCGTAAAAGAGTTGATTCTTCGTTACCACTTGAAAATCACTATTCTCCATGCTTTTGCACTTTCTCCTAAAGCCAACTAATAACATAGTAGTGGGGACGATGTTGTCTTAGGTTTCAACATGAATAAAAGTATTTTTGTAATTTTTGTGATTAAAAAACTTATTTATCAATGTAATCTTGTATGAATTGTGTACAAGGTTTTTCATTGTGCAGAGTGTGGAGGTGCAAACAATGAAAGCTTGAAAGCATCGTCCACACTATGGAATTCCTCCATAGCCCCACACATATGCCTATTTACATAAATATAACCAGAAGAAAATCTTTCGCTATGTAGAGAGATTTGTGCGAAGAGATTTCATTATGAGAGAACAACCTTTAATCTGAAAACCAGAGTCTTCAGCGTAGAAGAAGTTTATTCTGTTGGAGTGTGGAAAAATCACCATTCTCCACATTTTTTCACTCAATCTCCAAGAGGTTTTCGCTGAAATTTGTGCTTATGTGGAGAGTTTCCTCCAAATATATTTCATTCTCTTGAGAGATTTAATTGTATAGAGTTCCTATATCATCACTTCTCTCTTTCACAATAACCATTAGCGTGTTCATATTATCAAAATTCTAGCATTCTAATATTGTCAAAATTTGTTTAAAACATAAAAGACGTACATATTTTATATGTCATTTATTTAGTTGGTCCTCTCACAATAAGCCAAAGCGAGTAGTGGCTAGTATGATTATCTTGTATTGTTTGATTTTGAGCTCTTTTCCATTGAAATGTTTTGCAAATTTAATTGTGCGGCCAAGAGTTGAATGTGTAGAGGATGTCGTATGTGCATGAGAAGACACATGAAAATTTATTCTATAAACAAGAAATTAATTTAAATGGAAATAAATAGTCTAATAAACATTAAATAAGAAACATTAGTATTTTCTTTTAAATAAGAAACATCACTATTTCGTTTTAAATAACATAGAAACTAATTGTATGTTTCAATTTTGTAAAACTTACTTACATTCCATCAATATGATTGATCATTGAACAAATTGTTCATGTTGTCGATTATAATGTTATGTGATGAGAAAATGGGCATATGGTATCTCAATTAATAACAAGTTTACCAAATTCTTAATTTTATCATGCAACAAGATTTCTAGTGCATTCACAACCCATCATTTGCCCATATTGCCAACAAAGAATATTATGATTGAGCAAGGCCTACTGACAATTACAAGGGTTCTGTAAAGATCCACCTAGTGTGATTGGATCATAACGCACTCGTAAAAAATATAGGATCAGGTTCGTTATACGCTTTTCATCATTGTCATTCATTTAACTTTTCTATATATTAATAGTGTGTCTTTATCTTTTCGTACTATGATTGTTGTGTTATTTTTCTTTGCAGATTGTTTTATTCTATTGATCTATTGATTCTTTTGTCGGGTTCGTTCCATTGGCTATTGCTTTATAACTTTGACCTATTCATAGAATTTTCCATTTTTGATAGACGATAATTACATTAGCTTTATGATTAGTCCTTGCAGATCTAGATTGATACACTCATGTGTGGAAAGTGTGTGAAATATTTTTCAATTCAATACTAAAAGGATAGCACACATGTGCCAGTTATGAAATTGATACTAATTCTTACTAGCATATTGATTTTTCGGTCATACCACACCAAAACCAAATGAGTTAAAATGGTCTCTCATGTGATGTTTTTTGGGAATAACATTGACTAATTTCTTTCAATTGAATTATCATGACTATAAAAATTGTAACATCCTTGGTGGAAATTCCATGTAATAAAAGTTAATAAAGGAAAAATAATAACCATGGTTGATGGGGCACTTAATCAAAGCTAAATGTTGGGAAAAAACATAGTGATGGAGAACACTTGTGATTAATTTATGGCTAAGGAAATTAGAAAAGGTAATGGAAAAGGATTTGGAAAGGCAAAGTGACATTTACTGACATTTTATTTATGAAAATAATGGAAAATAGGAGAAAAGGGAGGTGAAATGAGGAAAATTAAGGAAAATAATGGAAAATGGAGAAAATAGAGGCCCCATTAATAAAAGGCTTATCAAGATCAGTTTAAAGACTTTTGTTAGTTCACTTTTGGAGATGTCTCTCTAATCCATCTCTCTCATAATGTTGAACAAATAGATTTTTCTTAGAGCACTCTTGGAGGAGTGTGACATACTTGGAGTTTAGGATAAAGAAGGAAAAAGAAAAGATGGAAAGAAAAATAGGACATCGAGATCAGCAACTACAATGGGTTTTTCTTGGATGTACCGAGTTGCATGTATGATTTCCTCACTAGTGTTGGCATGCATGGCATATGCATGTGATTTCTTGGTCATGATCTTCCACTGACATGGAGGATATCCTGGATTTATAGTGGATTTTCCTAGCCTAGCCATTTCCTAAATAGTCATGGTGTTGTGGGTTTATTTCATTATTATTCTAGTTGGTTCTCATGTTTCCTTTAGCTTGGGTTAAGTTATTAGTTCCTAGAAGCCTTGGTTGGAAAAACACTCTCGAAGCCCAGTGACAACTTGGATTGATTTATTAGTCCTAGAAGCCTTGGTTGGAAAAATGCTTTAAAAGCCCTTGGTGGGTTGAGTTACTAGGCCTGGAAGACTTAGTTGGATAAATGCTCTCGAGGCCTAGAGTAAGTTGTGGGTTGAGATACTAGTCCTGGAAGCCTTGGTTGGAACACAAACTCTAGAGCCCTAGAAGACTTGCGTAGAGACCAACCAGATGATTGTTTTGTGATGTCTGATCATGAGGTGGAACCACTATTTGGTGGGTTGACGTGGTTTGGCCATTGGAATCACTAGATGGTTTTGATTGATCTATTTCATAAGATCCCAAATTCATGCTTGGAATATGGCACGACGATGACTAACTGAAGCGATATTTGGTTGAATTATGTATACAATCGAGTAGTTCATGGAAGCCCCACAACTATTTGGTATTCACATAATTAATATGAGGTTATTTCTCCTTGTTATTTCATGAGTATTATAATGGCTTATATGTGGTTTATATTGTTGTTGTCTCCTTGGTATTTTGTTGCTATTATGTTGGTTAGGGACATGTATTATGACACTGGCTATGTATGGATCTCATCATATTTTTAATTGGAAGTGAATGAACAATGTATCTATGGCCTAATGGATGAAACTGCACCTAATGTGTTAAGGAATTAATGGTTATTAGTGATCCCGAGATGAGTATGAGACACATATACTCAAATCTATTGTTTAAACCTGTAGATTTCATATTTGTGACATCTTTGAAGAAATTCCTATCATGGATAGTATGGGTTCAATCAAATTCTTGCTAAAGTAATTTCATTTGTATAATTGTTCTGTTGTTATCATTTATTTATGAAGGTTTCATTTAGTTATGGGTAGTGACCTATGCTCTGGGTCTAAAAAGGTGGCTCAAAATTTGGAGACATAGACACAACACTATTTAGAAAAGTCCACGAACTCATGCATACAAATGTTGTGGTAGCATCTAGAGCCTCCTAGACACATGCTTACCTATGTAAAGTGAGCTTCCTGGGATTAATGGTAAAAAAATTAGTGTGACTCAGGGGATGATTATGTGAGTGGTTGGGATGGTTACTGGGAGTTTTGTTACTGATATGGAAGCTCTGTATAGTGTGTTTCCATATGTCCCACTTCCATACGATGACTTAGGAGGTTGAATCATATCATAGTAACTTATTATCACATGTTTACCTCGGTTGGCTAGTTACTTGTGTAGATGTGGTAGGAAGATGTTATAGAGTGGTACCAAAACATGGTTCACCCCACAGAC
Organism: Pinus taeda; assembly: GCA_000404065.3. NCBI lineage: Eukaryota > Viridiplantae > Streptophyta > Pinopsida > Pinales > Pinaceae > Pinus > Pinus taeda. The sequence goes on along the minus strand of APFE031520027.1, from coordinate 127,185 downwards.
TGGATGGGTTATGTTGTGGTCATATAATCATGTCAGTTTCATATGTTTCTCATATTGTTAGACCATTTTCTTGTTGCATCTATATGGTATGGGTTACAGTTTGAGTTAGCTCACCATTGGAAGTTGATGGTGTTGTTGTGGAGTGTGTCATCATGGGTGTATGGGTAATTATGCATTGTTTATGAACTTCAACATTACATGTGGCTAAGTGTACAACAATTTGGTGGTTTTTTTCATGCATGAGGTCATGGTATGTGTAGTTGATATGGTCATGCATTGATAACTGGAATCTAGCTACAATAATGGTTATGATGTTATATGGTTATGTGTTATATCTCTATATGATGTCATGATTATGTTATACATTATTTATGCTGATTTTTTGATCCTACATATGGGGTATTCTACTAGAATTATGCTGAGGTATGTTAATTTATTGTGATTTAGTTTAGATGACATAATATACCTTGTAGGAAGAATATCAAAGATGACTAGCAATATGGTAGACTATAGTTCTCGAGACTCTCCCTATGGATTACATGAGAAACATGGTGTCAGGAATTCTTATGATTTGGCAGAGACACTGAGAAGCTCAAAGTTAGAAATAAGGAGTTTCAAGTCAGACAATGACATATTCATACAGTCACAAGAGAAATAAGCAGAGGTAAATGTAGTAATACTTCAGAGTTTTTTAGAATCGCAACAATAGGGACCATGTCAGATCAACCATGAGCAAGAGGGAAGAACTAATGGGGCATATGGGAGCAGGTCTCATGGTGAGTGTAGGTCGGATACAGATGACACGATTAGAACTAACAGATTGTCGGATACTCTAGATACGGGAGGTGATGGATACATGTATTATTTTAGTTTTAGTTTGGACAAGAATTATGATCATCATTGTTATCATCCTTACGAGAGGAGTGATAGGGGATACTTTCGAGATGAATTTAAGAAAGAAAAGCCACCTACATTTGATTGAGAGATGAAGAAATCATAGGACGAAGAGGAATGGTTGCTTGGTATGAGGCTTTTTTAGACTGCATGATTATTGAAAGAACATGAAAGCCAGAATAGCTACATTTAGTCTCAAAAGAAAAGAATATATTTGGCGGGAAAATGTGAAGAACATAAAAGATATTTATGAGGGGGATTTGACTTGTTGTGAATTGAAGAGAATATTGAAGAAGAAGTACCTATTTCAGAGATACTTTGATGATAAGGAAAAATAATTCTATGACATGAAGATGGCATCCATGACTGATGAGGAGTACACTATCATATTCTTGTAGCTACTGAGGTATGTTCCTTACCTCAAGGAGGAGAAGGCCAAGATTTATAGATTCATTAGTGGTTTACTGATATCATTCAAAGATGGAATTGAGTTTGATGAGTCTGGATCATTGGAGGAGGCCATATGAAAGCTAAAACATTGTTACAAATAATCAAATTGCATATATGTGACTAAGACAGACTGGAAAGGTAATGAAAATAACAAAGGAAAATGGGACAATAAGAGATAAATACCTCAGGTTGCATGTAATAAAGAGAATACAATTGCATCTAAGAAGTTTAATGCATCTAAGAGAGGACATGGAATTTGGATTGAGGAGAAAAATAAGGATTAAGGTTGTAAGCCTTTGCAGCGTTACACTTGTGTAGGAAAGCATTGTAGGAGAGATTGTCCACATCATCACGGTGGTAGAATGTAGATCTATTGTGCTCATGAGGCACAAAAAATGCGAGATGTTGGACAAAATATTCCCAGGATCTATGCAATGCTGTATAACAAGCAGGTAGATCACGAAACATCTATAATATAGATGGACTATAATTTTTACGATCAAATTGTTTCTATTTTGACTGACCCTTGATCTAATTATAATTATGTTAGTGATGGCCTAGGGGATAAGTGTGGTTTGAATAAAGAAGTGCATGCAATGTCTTGGTTAGTGTAGTTAGGCACTGGTATAAAGAAGTGAGTTCATCATTGGGTAACAGCTTGGGCATTTGATTTGAATCATATGCCTCCCTTAGGAATTTTGAATGTATTAGTGTTGCAATCATATAGTATTTTGTTGGGTATGGAATAGTTATATCTTCATAGGACCAATGTGGATTGTTATGGCAAGGCTATTTAGTATTTGGATTATAATGGAGAGAAATGAGTTTGGTACGGTAAGAGGAAAACAACATCAATGAGAATGGTGACAACCATACAGGCCAAACGTAGTCGTAGGAAAGGTTGTGTGTTATTTGCAATGCATATTTTTAGTCACAAAGGTAAGGAAGTCTAGCATGAAACTTTTTTTAGAAGGTACCCAAGCTCTGCAATAGTTCTAGGATGTATCTACTACATAGATTTTAGAGTTGACACCTCACAGGGAAGTAGAATTTTCTATTGAGTTGGTACCAAGGGCATCACCAACATCTAAGGCACCTTACAGGATGAGCACACTAGACTTGGTAGAGCTAAAGTTGCAATTGAAGGAAATGCTTGACAAGGGATACATTAGGCAAAGTCTATGACCATGGGGCACATCAGTATTGTTTGTGAAGAAGAAAGATGGCACCCTCAAGTTGTGCATTGATTATTGATAGTTTAACAAGGTAACCATAAAGAACAGTTGTCCATTGTCGAGCATTGATGATTTGTTCAATCAGTTGAAGGGGGCAGTAGATTTCTCAAATATTGTTATGAGATCCAAATATCACTAGATATGCATTAAAGGATATGATATTCACAAGACATATTTCTAGAACTGGTACAAACATTATGAGTTTTTTTATAGTTCCATTTCGTTTGAATAATACTCCAACTACTTTTATGTGCTTAATGAATAATGTGTTGCATCCTTATTTGGACATGTTTTTTATTGTTGTCAGTGATGATATATTGGTATATTCTAAACTTTAATAAGAGCATGTTGAACATATAGAATAAGTGTTGAGATTGTTGAGAAAGCATCAATTCTTTGCTAAGTTCAGCAAGTGCAGTTTCTTTCAAACTAAGGTATGCTACTTCAGACATGTGGTTTCCAACGAAGGCATAATAGTGAACCCAAAAAAGGTAAGATCTATCATGGAGTGGGAAACTACCAGGAATGTGGATGAGGTTAGATTTTTCATGGGGTTAGTAGGTTATTATAGGAGGTTCATTAGGAACTTCTTGCATATTGCTTATCCTATCACATCATTACAGAGGAAATGTAAGAGGTTTGAATGAACATAGGAGAGTGTGGAATGTTTTTAGTAGCTTAAGAAGTTGTTGAGACATGCACCAATGTAAAAGATTGTAGATCCGAAAAAAGAGTTTGTCGTATGTACAAATTCTTGCAAGAGAGGACTTAGTGGAGTCCTTATGTAGGATGAACATGTGCTATGCTATGAGTCATGAAAATTGAATGAGCGTGAGGAAAACTACCCGACACATAAACTTGAGTTGGAAGTGATCATACATGCATTGAAGATGTGAAGGAACTATGTTCTTGGCAGGAGGTTAGTATTGATGAGTGATCATAGTGGGTTGCAGTATCTATTTTACCAACCAAATGTAAATGGGAGGAAGGCTCAGTGGTTGGCCACGATCAATGAGTTAGATTTTGAGATCAAGAATATCAAATGTAAAGAGAATATGGTGGGATATGTTCTTAGTAGGAAGATATAGGTAAGTCACATATCAGCTATGAGCTAATATTTGATAGACATAGAGGATAGGATAATATGGGAAGGTCAGCATGATGTCATGTATATGGAGATTGTGAATAGGTTGTAGCAGAGTACATGTTCAAGTACATACACAAGTGCAAATGACGCAAAATATTCCCTCATGATAGATGGATTAGATAGATTGAGAGATAATATATATGTGCCAGACAACAAAGAGCTCAGGAAGGTGATCTTGAGGGAGTTTCATAAGAAACCGTATTCAGAGCACCCAGGATATTAGATGACACTGACGACGTGAATAAGTTTTACTATTGGCTAAATTTAAAGAGAGACTTGGAAGAGTTTATGGCTAGGTGCTTAGATTATTAGCAGGTGAAGTTAGAGTGCAAGCATCCAGGTTGACTACTACAACTGATTCCTATTCCAAAGTGGAAATGGGAGGTCATTTCAATGGATATTTGTCATAGGTTTTCCAAGGATAGTGAGACAACATGATTTGATCCTCGTAGTGGTGGATAGGTTGACCAAGGTAGCGTACTGCATTCCAGTCAAGTCTACATTTTCAACTAGTGATGTAGCACATGTATTCATCATGAACATCAATATATTACATAAAGCTTCAAAGAAGATTGCATTAGATAGGGATGCAAAGTTCACTTCCATGTTTTTGAAGGATTTATTTGGAATTTCAGGCACATAGTTGGCTTTCAGTACAACTTATCATCTGCACGGAGATCGAAAGACAGATAGGGTCAACAAGATATTAGAGTGTATGTTGAGGATGTATGTGATGCATAAACAACATAAGTGGCAAGAGTACCTTCCATTAGGAGAGTTTTCTTACAAAAATGGGTAACATGAGTCACTGAGGATGAGTCTGTTTGAGGCATTGTATGGGCATATTTCTAATACTCCCATCAAGTGGAGCAATCTAGTTAACATGGTGTTGATTAGGCTAGACATGTCGGGAGACTTTAAGAAGGAAATTTAGGAAATCAAGATGAATACTAAAGCACCATAGGATAGGCATAATAGCTATGCATATCGGAATAGGTTTCTCAAGGAGTTCTAGGTTGGGGAATAAGTGCACTTGTGCATCAAATAGAAGAAGAGATCCTTGCAGATTAGATCATGTGCCAAGCTGGCACCATGGTTTTGTGGACCTTTCAGGATTATTAAGAGGATTAGGCCAGTATCCTATTGACTTTCACTACCTCGCACATTAGAAGTCCATGCTTGTTTCCATGTTTCATTTCTTGAGAAGTTTGATAAATATGATGATCTTGTGATTGACTGGTCTATATTGCAGGTGGAGCCAGATGGAGAATTGTAGCTGGAGCCTCAACGCATATTGTAGAGAAAGATTATTATAATCCAGAACCAAGTAATCGAATAGGCTAAATTGAAATGGAAGCACTTTGGGCTTGATGGAGCTACATGGGAGATGGAAAGTCAGATGCGGGCTATGTATCCTTCCTTATTCACTGGTTGAGCAAATTTTTTGCTATATTTATTGGGCAGATGTTTTGGTACATTTGTTGCGAATGTTTGGTGTGTGTACATACATATATGGATGTAAATACTACCATGAGCCATGTTATCAATCTCCAATAAGTGGTATGTTTGTCATGTCATTATGATGTTATAATTTTTATGTTGTCATGTTGATTTGCTTCTCAGCAAGATGATCATTCTAAATATTGCAAAGATTTAAGCTATAAAGCTACATGGATAGTATGTTTTTCTTACAAAGTCTTGCGGGTAGAGGTAGAGTTGAACATCGAGGATGGTGTCCCCCAAAGGGGGGGGTTTTGTAACAATATTGGTGAAAATTCCATGTAATAAAAGTTAATAAAGGAAAAATAATAACCATTGTCGATGGGAAAGTTATTCCAAGTAGAATATTGGGAAAAGTCATAGTGATGGGAATCACTTGTGATTAATTAATGGGTAAGGAAATTGGAAAAGGAAATGGGAAAGGATTTTGAAAGGAAAAGTGGCATTTATTGACACTTTATCTATGAAAATAATGGAAATTAGGAGAAAAAGAGGTGAGAGGTCACAGGTTGCATGTGAGGAGGAAAATTAAGCAAAGTAATGGAAAATGAAGAAAACAGAGGTCTCATTAATAAAAAGGTTTCTAAGTATCAATTCATAGAATTTTTTTTCATTTCAGTTTTTGATCTATCTATCTATTCTCTCTCTCTCATTCATACTCTTGGACCCTTAGAGTTTTCTTGGAGCACTCTTGGAGGAGTGTGGCATACTTTGATTTTTAGAGAAAGAAGGCAAAGGAAAAGTAGAAAAGTGTAAGAAGACATCATGATCATTAGCTACAACATGTTTTTCTTGCAGGTACCATGTTACATGTATGTTTCATTCACTAGTTTTTGCATGTGTGGCATATGTGTGTGGTTTGTTGGTCATGATCTATCATTAGCATGGAAGATTTCTTAGACTGACAGTGGATTTTTCTAGCCTTTCCATATCATGGATAGCCATGGTGTGGTGCATTATTTCTTTATTTTTCAGGTTGGTTATCATGTTTCCTTTACCTTGGGTTGAGTTATTAATTTCTCTAAGCCCTAGTTGGACAAACGCTCTAGAAGCCCTGTAACAACTTGCCTTGAGTTATTAGTCCTCCAAGCCTTAGTTGGAAAACTGCTCTAGAAGCCCATGGTGGGTTGACTTACTAGTCCTCGAAGCCCTAGTTCGACGGACTCTCTAGAAGCCCGAAGTAATTTATGGATTGAGTTACTAGTCATGGAAGACTTGGTTAGAATAAATGCTCTGGTGTCCTGGAAGGCTTGAGTAGAGACAAATCTAGTGATGGTTTTCTGATGTCCAACTATGAGGTGGAATTACTGTTTGATGATTTTAGATGTTTTGGCCTCTAGAAGCCCTAGATGGTTTTGATTGATGTGTTTCCTGAGATCCCACATTCAAGCTTGGAAAATGGAATGGGGGTCACTGGCTGAAGAGAGATTTGGCTCATCTATGTCTATAGTCCGGTGGTTCATGCGTATTATACTGGTTTATATGTTGCTTATATGACTATTATTCCGTTGTTATTTTTGTTTCTATTATGACAGTTATGAACATGCATTATGATAGTGGATATGTATATCTCTAACCATGTTTTTACTTGTAAATAAATTAACAATGTATCTAAGGCCTATTAGATGAAGCTGCAACTAATGTGTTGAGGTACCAATGCTTCTTAATGATCCTGAGATGAGTATGAGACATCTATGGTCAGATCTATTGTTTAAACCTGTAGATTTCATATTTGTGACATGTTTGGTAAAATTCCTGTCATGGCTAGTAGGGGTTCAGTCAAGTCCTTGTTTAGGTAATTGCATTTGTATCATTGTACTCTTGTTATCCTTCAGTTTTGAAAGTGTCATTAAATTCTGGGTACTCATTTGGGCTCTGAGCATAAAAACATTGCTCAAATCCTAGAGACATAGGCATAGTACGGGGCAGAAAATTCCCTCAACACATGCATACCCACATCGAGGGAGTTTCTAGAGCCTCTTGGATGCATTATTTTCTATGTCAAGGGATCATATGGGGGTTTAATGGTAAAACAAATCACTGGCACCCAGGGGCTAATTACTTTAGAGGTTGGGATGGTTCCTGTGAGGTCCCTATAGTATTATTGTAGTCACCTTATTTTTATTGTTATGCACATGTATCCCCCATATTGTTATTATTGTGCCCCATAGAAGACCACTATTGTTTATGTTGTACCCTTAAAAATTATTATTGTTATGTAGGCTATGATTATATTGTGACCCCTTAGACTCCTATATATCCAAAGGAGGTTTTTTCATTTGAATCATCTAAGAATTATTCATTTATGTAATGTAAAGAAGCTTAGACCATGAAAGAGGATAATTTTGAAGTCGTTGATCTATTTCTTCTTCTAATTTTTTATCTAGTTTCATAACATTTGGTATGAGAGCTTTGGATTCTAGGGCTTCAGTGCTTCAAACAAGTCATCATGGAATTTTTTCTATCACTTTTTTCTTAGGAAGCATCAAAAGATGAAATTAAAATAAAGGTGGAGCTAAAATCATGTAAATTTTTAGGGGCTAATATTCGCAGGTGGGCTAATTTTCCATGATCTTTGCAAAAAAAGATTCATCAATTTCCATTTTTTATAAAGACGATTAACCCAAATTTTATAATATAAAATTATTTAACCTTAAAAATCGTTACATTATATAGAGAGTATATATAAAATCATTATAAATTTGAATAATTTTACAAATACATCAATAAACATTTGATAGTTTGGATTTTAGGGACTTGTGGGATTTGCGAATGTTTTTAAACTTCAAGATAATTTTTGATCCTTAAACTTTTCCCTAGCTGAAATCTTAGTGAAGCTTGTGCGCAAATTTCAAATCTTGATTTACTATATTTTCAGAGATGTGATTCAAGGAAGATAGGGTTTTCGCAGGCCCTTGAATTCTTTATCAAACAAGTGAACTTGTGAAAATTGTCATAAGTTCTTCTCTCAACATTGGATTTGAATTTAGTAAAAAGGGATAGATAGAGGACAAGATGCAGATTTTTGGATATCATGTTTTGGGTTGATGGTTTAAAAAATGACACGTGGCACACCTTTTAAGTTCACTCTACTAAAATGGTCTATAATAAGGTCATCATGGGAGGTTGAGCATAATGCTTTATTAAAGAATCCAATCTCAATCATACTTACGAGGTTGGAAAGAGGACTTGTAAGGATATAATAGGATGAAGTATTAGACCTTAGGGATCTGAAATTATTGAGATACATTAGATTCAATATCGATCTCCTACAAAAAAAGAGAAAGGTGTGTAGTTTTCAAAAAATTGCATAAATTTTGTTTGAAAAATTAGTTTGAAGTGTTTCAATGGGAATAGTGAAGCATAAATATCGTTAGTTGATGACATCACGAAAGAAAATGGAAACACCTAGTAAGCAACCTGTAATTTCTACTAGGACGCATGAAGCAAAAGAATAAATGCAACATGATATATCAAAATTACGAGACCAAGTGCAACAAATTATTCTCTCACAAAGAGTAACCAAAAATGAAATGGAAGCTGAGATGGATGGTATGAAGAATGGTTAAAATAGGACATGGAAGGTTTGCATAATGGTTTAAAAGAAGACATGGAAGGTTTGAAGAATGGTTTAAAATCAAACATGGAAGGTTTGAAGGAAGTCTTAATAAAGTTGCTACAAGAAATTCTTCCTAATGGCGAAAATGTATTAGATGAAACTCATGATGACAACAAAAGGAATGTTAATCACGATTTCATATATTCTAACTTGGGATTGAAGACACACCATATTATGAAGATCGATATGAGGAAGTTTTATAGCAAGGATCTGGTAAGATGTATACAACAGACGAAGCAATATTTTCACCTCCATAATGTGAAACACGCACAAAAGATATGAATTGAATATTTATATTTAAAATTGAACCAGTTTGTATGGTATCAATGGATTTTTTCTTATAAACCAATTATCAATTCGTCAATTTTTATGGAGGAAATGATAGCACGTTATGAGGGTACAAACAAGAACACCTTCTCTATCCAAATGATAAATCTCAAACAAAAGGGTTTAATGGAAGAGCATATTGAGGACTTTCAAAAATTGAATATCAGTGTTAATAATATTCTAGAGGAGGATAGGATTGATGTATCCATAGGGTGTTTAAAGGATAACATCCAATATTAGGTTCACTTGTGGGAACTCGATTCATTGGAGAAGGCATTTAGGGTGGCCAGAAAAGTGGAAAGAAAAATTATGGCAACAACGAAGTCTACCAATCACAACTATAAATACAGAAGTGTTGTTACTCCTAGCATGACCACAACCTACAATGTTGAGACCACAATAATTGGAAGAAAAAACAGCAAAAGGGATTTTCTATAGTTGGGATAGAAAATACACTAGAGGCAATAAGTGTGCGGAGAAGAAATTATTTTACATAGATTGTGAAAAGGACGAGGAAAAGGAACAAGAAAATTCAAAAGAAGACGATATACACAAGGAACCAACCCTCGAGAAAGAAGAAATGAGTCTGATCATATCTTGTAATTCATTGGTGGGAATTACCACTCATCTAACTCTCAAGATAGAAGGACATATCAAGAAAAAGGTAATATTTCGGGTAGTACCCATAATTTAATTCATTGTAAGATAATGAAATGAATTTCTACCTATACCTAACACTAGGGTGTCATGTGATGGTTGCAAATGGAGGAGGTATAAATTTATCTATAAAGTGCCATAATATGAAGCTAACCATGGAGGAATATTTATTGAATAGTACGATGCTCTCTATTCCAGTGGGTGGTGCTGATGTTCTACTATGAGTCCAATGGTTACAATATTTGGGTACAATAGCTTTTAATTTTCAAGAATTTTTCTTTTTCTTTGGGAAGGAAAGGAGGTTGAATTAAGGGGTATTGTAGGAAAACCAGGAAAGATAACTAGCTCTAATAGCATGACAAAGATTCCAGAAAAAGAACAATGAGGTGTAATTGCAAAATTATTCTCACTAGAGGTTCAAACATCAAAATCATCTATTTCTCTAGATCAGAAAAATGTCTTGGGAAATCATTCCAAGGTAATTAAGACTCCGAAAGGCCTCCCACCTATTCATGATCATGATCATGTTATTCATTTTATTCTAGAAAGTTTTCCTCCAAATGTCAGGCCTTACAAATATACCTACACTCAAAAGAGTGAAATTGAACATATGGTTGCAGAAATGCTAGAGGCTGGTATAATTAACCCTAGTCAAAGTTATTTTTCGGCTCCACTATTATTAGTGCACATGAAGGATGGATCATGACACATATGTCTGAATTATAGGGAGCTCAACAAGCTCACTATTAAAGATAAATTTTCCATTGCTATCATTAATGAATAATTGGATGAATTACGTGGAGCAATTTACTTCACCAAGTTGGATCTTCATTCACGATATCATAAAATTAGAATGAAGAATGAAAACATTGTGAAAACAACATTTAGAACTCACAAGGGTAATTGTGAATTTTTGGTCATGCATTTTGCTGTTACCAATGTACCTTATGCATTTCAAGGTTTGATGAATTCAATTTTCAAACCCTTCCTTAGAAAATTTGTGTTAGACCTTTTGATGATATACTAATCTACAACAAGTCTTTGAAGGATCATGTTCAACATGTTGACAGGGTTCTCAAACTATTGGAGGAGAAACAATTATATGAAAAAACTTCCAAATGTTTCTTTTGAGTATAGGAGGTGGAATATCTGGGTCATATTGTATCTCATGAGGGTGTTGAGGTAGACCCTAACAAAATTAAATCCATTAAGGAATGAAACATCCCCACAACCATAACACATCTACAAGAGTTTCTTGAGTTGATAGGGTATTATCACAAGTTTGTTAAGAATTATGGGAGAACATCAACACCTCTAACAACATTACTGAAGAAATATACATTTTCTTAGATTCCAGTAGCAACTAAGGCCTTTGAACATCTTAAAGAGGCAATGTGCCATGCACCAGGTTTAGCTATGCTAGAATTAAAGAAAAACTTTTACTGTGGAATGTGATGCCTCAGGAAATGGAGTTGGTGTTGTTTTAATGCAAGAAACAAGACCCATTACTTTTGAAATTTTTCCAATCAAAGGAAAGTAATTTACACAAAACTATTTATGAGAAGGAAATGTTGGCAATAATACATCCATTAAAGAAATGGTGAACTTACCTAATGGGAAGACACTTGAAGGTAAGAAAATATCATGATAGTCTTAAATACTTTTTGAACAAATATTATCTTTAGAAGAGAAGCAAAAATGGGTTACAAAAATGTTTTGTTATCACTTTGAAATCGTCTACAAAAAAGGAAATAAACATGTTGTTGCATATGCACTATCAAGAAAGGATGAGGATATGGAATCATTTCTTTGTGTTATTTCTATTATCCAGTCAGATTGGATAACTAAAGCAAGGGATGAATTGAAGAATGATGAAGAAATGTGGAAACTCATTCAAAGGTTGCAGCAAGATCCCAGTACATATGATACATGTAGCTAGAAAAATGATTCTTTATGGTACAAATATCACTTATATCTTTGTAAGAATTCCCAAATCAAACAAAAGATTATTTTGGAATTGCACACCTCTCACTTAGGAGGGCACTTAGGATTTTGAAAAACTTACCATAGGGTCAAGAAGGAATTTTGGGATGGTCTTAAATATGGTATTCAAAAGTTGTTGGCAGAATGTTTGGTTTTGCAACAAAATAAAGTTGAGGCAATTAAGACCCTTGATAGGTTACAACCTTTATCCATTCCAAGTCAATGTTGGGGGGAAGTTTCAATGGATTTTATCATAAGTTTACCTAAGTCCAAAGTAAAGAGTGTCATCATGGTGGTAGTTGATAGACTTACCAAGTACGCACAATTTTGTACATTACCTCATCCATTTGAAGATAATAAAGTTGCTAATGCATTTATGGAAACAATTAAAAATCTACATGGAAACACAAAGATTATTGTAAGAAACAAAGATACCATTTTCACTGGAAATGTTTGAAAGCATTTATTTTCTTGCCTGGGTACTCAATTAGCTCATAGCTCATCTTATCATCCTCAATCTAATGGGGAAACTGAAATAGTGAATAGATGTTTCGAAGGATATCTTCATTTCTTTGTATCTGGTAAGAAAAAACAACGGGTCAAGTGGTTACGTTTGGCTGAATGGTGGTATAACTCTTCCTTCAGTACTGTAGCAAAAATGGCCCCATTTATGGCACTTTATGGATATCATCAACTATCCATCACTTCATATTTAAGAGAAAATTCTAAGGTTCAAGCAATGGAATATCACATCGAGCATCAAAAACAGATTCTCCAACTCTTAAAGGATAACCTCACTCTGGTGCATAATTGAATGAAACAATAGGCAAATCAATAGCGTAGTGAAATAAGTTTTGATCAAGGAGAGTGTGTATTTTTATAGCTACAACCATACGAAAAAATGTTTCTCAAGGAAGCTAAGAAGGAAAAAAGTTATCGCAAACGTATTATGGTGCTTACAAGGTGTTGCAAAAGATTGGTAATTTGGCATGCAAATTGGAGATTCTTGCATCTTCTCTAGTGCACCCTATTTTCCATGCTTCATACTTAAAGAAGGTTATAGGTGAAAAGGCCCCAATGGAAAAAATATTGCTAGAACTTGATGAGGAAGGAAAAACCTTATTTGAACTTGAAGTAGCCATGGAAAAAAGAAGTAGACAACTATGAAATTGATCAATTTCAGAGTATCTCATTAAGCGGAAGAACTTACTCACTGGATATTCCATATGGCATGATGAGAATTTTATAAATAAGAATCTAGAACTACTCAAGTGATAAGGACAACAATGTTTTGAAGGAGAGGGGCATTGTAGGTTTCTATAGTATTATTGTAGCACCCTTATTGCTATTTGTTTCCCAAGTAGCCCCCATATTATTATTATCGTGCCCCATCGAAGCCCATTATTGTTATTGTTGTGCCTTTACATTATTATTGTTATGTAGGCTCTCATTATATTGTGACCCCTTAGAATTTTATATATGGAAAGGAGGGTTTTTCATTTGAATCATCCAATAATTGTTCATTTATGTAATATAAAGGAGGTTTCCCCCTCAAGGAGGCTAATTTTAAAGTTGTTGATCTATTTATTCTTTTATTTTGTGAGTTTGCTGCATAATCGTTCTTGGGCATCCTCTTGTTGATGTGGAAGGCCTGTATGGTGTGTTTCCATTGGTTCCACTTCCTTAAGGTGACTTAGGAGGTAGAATCTTATCATAGTAACTTCTTGTCACATGTTTACCATGGTTGGTCTATTACTTGGGTAGATGTGGGAAGAGGAAGCTACAACAATTATGGTAATTATTACATATTCAAACACAGGTTCTGTAATATTGCTCACTGTCACTCCAACTGTTTCATAATATTTTAACCAAACCAAATTGCTATATTCCATCAATGTTGCATCAAAGGCATTGGCAAGATTAAAAATATAGATAGAAATCTATCTAGATAACAATATATCTAGGGACATGTCGTAAATATATTACTGTGCTTCATTTCATATTAACATATCGACTTGCTGTTCTACACTCGTGATACTTTAGTTACCCTTTTTTCTTATGCTAGACTATTTACAAATGATTTTACAGACAAATTTCACTTCGTGGAGAGAAAAAAGTGCAGTCATTTGAGCAGGTTCTTTTTCACATTCATGATTTATTGCAAAATACATCCTTGATTTTCAATTCAACTTGAATGACATCTCCAATTTGTGTTAGTTTTTGTTACTTTATGTCCAACATTTTGTTCTTTTCATATGATATTTAGAGATTCCATTCAAAAGCAATTGAAATCTAAATGTGTGTTTATCTACACATCGACGTCCTACCCAAATCCTGCATTTTGTGTAGAATCAGAGCTCTATGAAATTTCTCTTTTAGATTATTATACAAAATTTATACCTATGGATAAGTATATCTTCGCTAAGTGGGTAGTTACACTTAGAAAAACTGAAGTAAAGATGTTTAACCTTTTCCTACAGTAAACAAATAAGATAAAAGAACCTACATGTGATCCTTCACTTCCTTTGATCTCCATTGAGTGGCTCGCATCGCTCCCGCTCAAACTGAATTCACTAAATTGGTACTTGCCTACATAAACAAAAGATGACAACAATCAAATCATATGATCTATTTATTGTGAAAAAATGGAATCGACACCATTTGAACATACATTCATCATAGATATAGATAAAAGTATTGGAAAAGGAACAAATAACTTTATTGATTGATGAAAGCAGAAGTTACACCCAATGTGGTTCCCTCTCATGTCACTCAACCAACTTAGTCCAAGCCCTCATCACACCAATAGAAACATCAATCCAATAGAATAATGTTACTTTGACAATGATTTTGAAGTCTCTAAACCAACAATATTTCTCTATAATATCCAAGCTCTTTGGCCCTATGATGGGAGGCCAATTTATAGATGAATGTAAGTGGTTTTGTCATTAATATGGCATTTAATGGTTTTCTATGATTGGATGATTAGTTTCCATGTTAAAAGGGATGAGAAGATAGAGGATTAGATGATCTAAGGGTATCCTAAGTCGAGCTCATCTTGATAGGATAGGAGTTGGGTTTCTTCTAGAAGGCTCTAGAAAGGAGGAATATACTCAGGATCCAATGAACGTTTCGAGGATTCTATCCTAGAACAAGCTCGAGTGGGCTTAGCTACTCTGCAACACAACCTTGAATGGGGCTACCTTCT
This sequence comes from Pinus taeda, assembly GCA_000404065.3. Classification (NCBI taxonomy): domain Eukaryota; kingdom Viridiplantae; phylum Streptophyta; class Pinopsida; order Pinales; family Pinaceae; genus Pinus; species Pinus taeda. The sequence continues at coordinate 112,165 of APFE031520027.1, read as the reverse complement.
CTGCAGAGCACTTATCCCTGACCAGGAGTACGATGGTGACCCAAGGAAGCACTTTAGCAGGGTTTTAAGTCAGGAAAATCTCATGGATGAAAGCACTCAATGAGGTGGCATGTCTAGGGCATGTATCAACTGAATTAGAGTTTGGTAGACCTTGTTTACACATATTTGATTGTTTGGAGTGATGTGTCCAAATAGACCTATAACAGTTGCCCCCTAAAGCATGAAGTCAAAAATAATAATGTTAAGTGATATGCATTATGATGTGATAAGGAGGATTTGAAGAAGACGGTGACCTTCATCAATTACAATACATAATATAATGATATCTTCGAATTTTTCATGAATTTCTGAGGGAAGGCATACCCATGCTCAACATATAAACTTTTCATTACATGTACATAAATCAGATAGTTGTCTATAGATATAGATCCATCATAAGATGACTATCTATGTAAATCCATTGTAAAAATGATTTAGTACTCTCCTGAAATCGTAGCCCGGATGGATGAAACTAGATCTAGAATCCTCTATCTCATCCAATCATTTTCTCAAGTATGATTCTAACGATGTGAAAATGTGATCTAAAGTCGACCATGGGAATACACTGTTTGTATACCAACCAATGATATAAGTTGTTAATAGACACAAGAGAAATCACCAATAATGATAATGATTCTCAAGGTACTACAATACATTCTACATCGTGTGAATAGGTGTTTTGATGTCAAACACCATACAAAGTCTTTCGGTTGAAGGCCTACGATGTCAACCTATCACCAGATTTAAGAAACTTGCCATTGATGTATGCAAGCCTCAAGGTACTAGAAGGGTGTTTCTAAGTCAACTTCCTGGATAATGTGTTGTTGTCGATAATAAGTGACTCATCTCAAGAGGGCTTTGATGTATCTTCCATCAATAACATGAAACAAGTGTAGTGATTTTGAAGATAGAATGGGAGTGATGACATAATGTTTAGGAATGGAGGTCATGAAAATGAAGGTTTATGAGTATTATAGAGGATGAATTTGAATTTTACTTAGTGACTTCTATTTAACATGTCGATGACACTGAATGAATTGGCAACATTTATCCGAAACCAATGTGATGGATGGTGTGATAGACCATAGGCATGATAACCATCAAGCAGATAACCCAACCCAAATAGTCACATAGATGAAGTGAAAGTGTCATGTTCAAGAGCAACTTGCTACCATAAAGTGATTTATCCCTTTTCCCATTTTCCCCAATCATTGCTAACCAATACCTCTTTATTTTTAACAAGCTTAAGGAGGATAACATATTCTTGATGTATAATTTTATCCTACGGGTGAATCCATTGCTATGTGATGTTCTAATGAGTCTAGCAAAGGTGAAATTCAGTCTTATCATGATGGACAAGTTTGTCGCTATTTGATGCTTTAACGAATTTAATGACAATGAGAACTTGGTAATTTTCATATTTATAGAGCTTGAAAAGAGACAAAAATAAAAATAAAGAAGTTCTCTTTCGTAAATTTGTCACTCAAGTCTTAAAAGGCATAAAATAATATAAGAGAGAACTTGTTGACAATGTTCGAACAATGTATTCCTTTTTCGTAAGTAATCTATCTTAGTTCAGAAAAGGGTTAAACTTATACTGAGTAGATGTCGTTTCCAATCCATTTACAAGCTAAAAAGGACAATCCCCTGACAATATTTTCATATTTTGACAGTCTGAAAAGAGCTGAAAGAGGAATCTAGGGGGGTTCCTTTTTTGATGTTTAACAGAGCTTGAAAAAGAGATAAAAGTATGCTTTGTGGTCAAAAGTACATTTTATGATCATGCAAAATAAATTCACTATATCAACTGTAAAGCTACTCAAATAACCACCAAATGGATTAAGCATACATGTTTCATTGGTAAAAATAGGTAAAAACTATATTTTATTCATTTAATGAACATGAAATAACCATAAAACAAGAATTTACCAAGTCATTTTACCATTTGACATTTACCATTCAGTTTTGTTCTCTAAGCCAGTTTTTTTCATCAAACTTTAGAAGCTGATTGCGAGAGATTCTTTGGATCACTCTTCTCAGGACCAAGTAGGAGATCTACCTCTTCTCTTTCATTTAAGGTCACTCTTTTTCAATTTCAGTCAAATTTTTTAGGGTTTTGGGGTCCATAGGGTAAATATATCACACGCTAGGATCAACACACCCTTATGCATTGAAAATTGTGCTACAGAGCAATGAGATAGAAGGGAAACTTCTCTGGATCATTCTGTCTGAAGATCAAGGGTGCGCTGGGCGAAATTTAGAAATTTGACTCATCATTTTTACCCAAATTGTCTTCAGTTTTTTTGCATGAAATGGATCCTAACTAATCCTATCCTGTGATTTCAGACTTTGATCATATTAGAATCAATATCACATGGTGTGAGAGAGAACATGAGGAACATGATATGGTTGCCCTAAATGATCCTGGTACTATTGATACCCTCAGAGATTGTGGGTTACTCAAATATTTCAGGTTATCCGGGATAAGGCAACGGTTAGAAATATTGCAGTTCTTGGTTAATTCATGAGATTCAAGGGAACAAGTTTTTCACATTGGGGACAAAGTGTTGCCTATATTAATAGATGATATTTACTTTCTCATAGGATTGTTGAAATGTGGTGCCCCCATCTCTATTTCAGGTTCTACCCATGGGGGTGAATCAGTGAGGGACTACATTCGACTATTCTGCCAGCTAGGTAAACAACCTAGCAAAGATAGAAAGATAAACATTAAGGATGTTTGTGATATGCCCTCATGAACAATCCTCTTTAATATTGAAAATTTGGTGGGTAGCGTGACACTTCATGTTGCGAATAGATCATACATGCAGTATGCATTCCAGTGTCTCAAGCCAACTATGTTCAACTGGTGTGAGGCAATATTCGCTTTAATGAAAGAGTAGTCAACTAAAGTAAAACGTGGTAAGATAAAAAATTTCAGCTATGGATCGATCTTGATTTCTTTTACTTTAGAGAGAGAGTTCCATTGACGCAACCTCAGCATGTGACGATGAGTATAGATGGTCCTAGAGATCCATAGATGCAGAGATGGGTAGAGTTGATGGTTAGACATGTTGGTCAGTCATCAATCTCATTTTCTACTGCATTCTTCAGTTAGCTCCATCAACAGCATATTGCCATAGAGGAGCATCCATATGTAGGGATGGATTTCTGTAGAGATCCAAATTTGAGATTACTAGTGGGTGCTCAATGTGGTGCAATAGGTAAATTATTTTAACCATGTATTTTCGTTTTTTTCTGAGTTTTTACATGCTTTTGTTTTTTTTTTAATGTTTCCAAGGCTAAACTAAAATTGTTCTCATGTATACAGATGTTGGCACTGTTCAACCAATGAGTCATCAACAGAAGGTGGGTGAACTAGCGGGGGAGAAATGTCATAAGAGCAGTTTTCTAGGATTTAGATCTGATCAAGACAGTGGCAAAGTTGCAGCATGATATAGAAGGGTTAACCCTCAATATACCAGATGTTCTGATCGAGGAGTTATCAATGACACTATAGCACCATACTATTGGTGTACCTAGCCGTCGGATGAGGCTATTGCACATGATAGCTCAGGAAGAGACCTGTTATCATGAGCATCATTAGATCTACTTAGGATGATCTATTGTATGGATTTTGAGGTTTTGAGGTCAAATGACCAACATGTATTGGACACATTTTTTTGTAAAAACTTTGAAAATCTATATATTTTACTTTCATTGTTTTTGTATGGCTATGTGTAATCCTATTCAACTATTGATGTGAATTGAAAATTTACTCTTTACATATGTTGTAAATGTCTATTTAACATGTAATTCACTAAAGAATCATTCAATTTGTTAAAGTTTGTGGAAATGTGTTGATATTGAATGTAGTCAAAATGTCTTTAAGGGATGAGCTATAAGCAATGTACGATGAATAGTTTGATTTAGGAGAGTATAAACATTTTTAATTTGTAGTACGAAAAGTTGTGGGTCTAGTCTAATGATGATTTGGCTAATGCTAAGTGAAATGGCATCAGAGAGTAGTTCTATTAATGCGTTGTACTGAACGATATTGTTCGTAGAACAATCAATATAAATCCCTTGAAAAATCACTAACTTTCCACATGGAGAGAATATGGCCCATGCTACAGAGGATAGGTTCTGTGTACTACGATTAGCACCATCTGCATAACCAACAAATGGTTCCAAAGATTCTAACATCTGCAAAAAATACAAAGCAGATTACTAACCACATAAAAAAACTAAAAGTCACACTATGACACACACACATAATCAAAGCATATATATAGTGTTTTTACTATGCACAATCAAGCATATTAAAGTTTAAGATACAACTCATTTCGGGGTTGCAACAATGGAATTCCATCATAATCAACCAACTCGTAAGAGTCTTTTTCCATAAAACACTTGACAATTTAGGGGCCTATCCATAGTGGTTCAAATTTTTCTGTTCCTAATTTATTGGATTCCTGATCATAAAGAACGACCAAGTCTCCCTCTAAGAATATGTGAGGTTTGACATTGTAGTCATATTGCACCTTAATTTGTTTCTTATGTGCTTCATTGGCCAATGCATCTTCATGACATGTTTCATCTAGATGCATGAGTTCTAAGAAACGTGGTTCCTCATCAGAAGTGTCAGGTGACAAGTAAGCTGCAAGTTTTAGTGATGAAATTTCATGCTTTATTTGCAAGATTGCCTCAAGACCATACACCAATTGGAAAGGTGTGAATCCAGTTATGTTTCTTACCGAGGTTTGGGAGGCCCACAAAGTTGAGTATAGGATCAAATTCTAGTTTCATTTGTGAAATCCTATCATTTGTTGAAGAATTCACTTTAGGACATCCTCGATGGCTTCAACTTGTCCATTAACCTGTTGATAATAAGGAGTAGAACTATCATGTGAGAGTCCTAACTTGGCAGTGAATTCAGTCATCATGTGATTGCGAAAATGAGAACCATGATCTATTACTACAACTTGTGGTACATGAAACCATGTAACCACATGGTTTAAGAAAAAAAGTGTAGTTATCTCACCACTGTTGTTTAATGTAGGCATTGCCTCATCCCATTTCATAAAATAGTCAACGACAACAATAATATACCCATGCCCCCTAGCCGAGTGATGGTTACATGTCATGAAGTCAACACCCCATTTTGAAAATGCTCCAATAATGACGACATGATGCAATAGTGTAGGCGGTAATCATGTTTTATGGTAAAAAATTTGGTATACATGAGAAATTATAACAACAATAATGAAATCGTTAAATATGGTAGGCCAGAAGTAACTAGCACGAAGAATTTTTTCTGCAGTAGCATAACTAGATAAATGTTTGACAATCTCTTAGAACTTTCCTGGCTTCCTCATGTCTGAGGCGCCTACGAAAAATCATATCGATACCATGATGGTAAAGGGTGTCGCCAATGATCAGATAATCTTTGGCTTTATATTGAATATGTTGTTGTTTCAAGTGAGAGGTATCACACCAAAAAGTTTATGTTTGGAGATAGACCAGTATATCTCCATACCAAGGGTCAGATGATGAGATGAGAAACTAAGACTCATCTGGAATTGATGGTTCCATTGTTGAGTCGATGATGGTAGAGGGAAGGTCGCAAATAAGCTCAGAAAAACCTATATATTTCTATGACTTGGATTTGATGAATTACAAATAAAATTCTTGCAAAATGATGATCGATTTAGAATATTCCCCCCCCCGCAATTGACGTGACAAGATGTATGTCATACAGTTGCAATCCGAAATGACAATGTTCTTTCAAAGTAGGATATAATGGCGAAATCTCTATACAACCTGAACAGAAGCCAAAGCTAGCTTCTCCATGTAAGAATACTTATCTTCCACATCATTAAGATTATGACTCAAATAATAGATTGGATGTTCAATCCCATCTTATTCTTGGACTAAAACCATAACGACGAGATATAAGAAATAGTCGTTTTGATAATTAGGGGAATACATTAATGAGGCTTGGATCAAGATATGTTTGAGAACATCAAAGGAAGCTTATGCAACCTAGTCCCAATGGAAGGGAATTCCCTTTTTGAAAAGATGAGTAAATCCTTTAGCCATTTCGGCATACTTGGGAATGAATCTCTTTAGAAAGTTAGCCTTCCCTTGGAGTCTCTGTAACTGAAGTAAACAGGAAGGTGAGGGAAGATTAAGAATTGCCTTAACCTTCAAGGGGTCTCATTGAATTGCTTCTTTGGACACTACAAAACCATGCAAAGGACTAAAACCAAAACAAAACACACATTTATGTGGACTGAGTCGCATTTTGTAGTGTCAGCAATGGAAAAAGATGGATCCCAAATGTTGTAGGTGATTAGCCCATTTCCATGAATGTGCATGTAAATCATCTAGATAGGGTTGAATGATGTGTTTGATGTCATGGCAGGCATAATTCATTGCCCTTTGAAAAGTTGCCCCAATGTTCTTCAAACCAAAAGGGATTTTCCTATATGTGAATGTTTCCCACGGATATATAAAGGTACTTTTGGATTGGTGTTTTGGGCGGATATTGATCTGATTATAGCCAGAAAAGCCATCTATAAATGAAAATATTTCATATTCATCACATTCATCAATTATCTAGTTAATAAAGGGAGTGGGATAGTTGTCTTTTGGACAAGCATGATTAACATCCCTATAATCAACAGACACCCATATTTTTCCTTGTTTCTTCATGATAGGAACAATATTGGAAACCCAATCGGTAAGAGGAATGGGGTATATGCAACCAGCATGCAAAAGTTTTTTCAACTTCTGCTTTTATGGTAGCAGCCTTCTTTGGATGAACAAGATGGAGTCATTGTCGTACCGGCTTGACATCGAGATACATTTTAATCTCGTTTTCAAGTATACTAGAATCAATAACTATAATTTCCTCATATGACCAAGAAAATATATCGTGGAATTCACGAAAAATAACACGGTAAGTTTCAAGTTCTGATGGACACCAAGATTTGCCAATAGCGATGTTCTCTAAAATTCCAGGTTTGGTTGAAATATTGAGAGAAATGGTTTCTTCAATATTTAATAAGTGTTATTCAAAATCAACTATGTCTATAAATACAAAGTATGAAAGGAAATCAATGATTGAAGGGCGATTTATTTCTTTTGGAATATTTTCTATGTGATCTGGAAGATGGGATCGATGATGATAATATGCCCATGGTTCTTCATCTGTCATCATTCATTGGATGATTCCTTCATCAATAGAAAATGTATGTGAAAAAGAATGAGAGGAACTACCATATTCAACGAACAATCAACCCATACAATCAGTGATAATGGATTTTGATTTTCTGCTCACGTCAAAAAGATTTATTTCTATGCAAACTCAATTGGGCTTACCGGCATGGTTTTATTACATATATCAACCTCAGAATTATTGGAAATCTTTCATGAGTCAGACGAAGTGGAAGATATCATGTTACAGGTCTTAACGTTTGCAACTTCCACCGTTTGTGATGGTGACGGTAGTGAAAAGGTTCCCATTAGGGAATGATATTTGAAGAGACCTACTCCAATGTTCTTAAAAGATAGAAAAGGTCCATGAACTAATGGAACACTTACAGTTGCCTATGAAGTAGAGGTGAAGAAGGCGAGTTGATGATTTACCATGATTTTTCCTTTATGAGGGAAAGTGATCATATGAAAGTATGTTGAAACCACAATAGCCATAGTGTAAAGCCACAATCGTCCTAGTAAAATATTGTAGTCAAGTGGTCCGTCAATGACCTCAACTTCAATAGCTACAATGTTTCCCCCTAGTTCTATCTACAAGTTACTTAAAATTCCACAATGTGTATAAGTTCGACCTTTAAAAGATTTTAACATCATAGGTGATCATGACAAAGTTGGTGAGCCAAGTGTTTTCCAGCAATTTATTGACATGATACAAGTAGATGCATCTTCGTCAACAATGGTTTGGTGAATGAGGTGATTCAAAGTATTTACTTGAATCAAGAATGCTAACTGTGCTAGTAATTGTGGTGTACAACCCGCATGGTTAAAAACTATGAAATTGGAATCTGTTGGATTAATTCCACAAATTTCTAACAATAAATCATGATTTTGGGAGGGATATTTTTGAAGCACCTCAAGCATCGACATACTGGAAGGTGACTAAGTCAAATCTTCTAGAATGTTATAATTTTGCACTACTCGAGCGAGCAACTCCCTTAGGTGGTTTTCTTGTTAACTCTGGTGCAATGGGTGGTGGAATGGGGTCATATGAAGTTGAAGTCAAAGTATTAGGTTGATCTATAACCTGGTTATTTGATGACCATGGTGGATTACCATAATCTTTATTTTGTGTAGTCACCAAAAAATCAGTCTCAGGCTTAGTGGCGGAGAGCATAAAAACTTGTGAAGTGGAAACATGATCTGTAGCAACCAAATGAATCTCTATATTTGGAAAATGGTCTGTCAACATAGAGAATGTACTAGAAGTCTAAAGAATTTTTGAGACTTCAAAGCGATGACGACAGTCTCGTGTAATGTTCTCCTAATTCCAAATTAAACATGGGTAATGAGTTTCCTAGCCAGAGAAGAGGAATCAAATGATTTCTCTTGAGGGGGAGAATTTTCTTTCTTTTTTGTTTTCCCCTTTTTCTTGTTTCTAGGTTTCTTTTAATTTTTACCTTTGTTAGATGCCATGACATTTATTTTGGAAGAGAGTGTATTAATTGGTGTATTAGAGGTTTGATTTTGAAATAAAAAGCATTTGACTAGATGGTCTACTTTATTTTTGAGTGCTTGAAGAACCTATCACACCATCATTGGCATGAGAGTCCTTACTTGATGGAGGTGGTGGAATAGCAAAAGCTGGTGTAGGTGCATTAGGAATCTTGTCATAGAGCGTGCCAGACTAGCTGTAAATCAAGTCTAAGTATTGGGCACGAGAAATTACTTGCTCTTCAGTAACAAATCCTCCTTTAGCCACATCCTAGTGATAGATGGCACTAAGGATTTAATAAACCACTCGGCTGAAAGATGACCAGGAACAAATGTTTTGACCATTTGATGATGACAATGCCACTAATGAGTATGATCAGAAATGTGGGTAACAATGGTCTATTTAAACTTGGTCAACAGTTTCGTTCTAGTTTCATATGTGATAGGTAACTCAAAATGGAATAAAAATGTAGTGGATAAGGCTGTGAAGTTGTCAAATGAAGCTCGTGGTAATTTAATATACCACTTTGCAGTTGGATCAGTTAGCACTCACTGGAAAAGATGTAGTCTTACTGAATCATCATTTAGGGAGTTGGATGAATACAATAAATGGAAAGTCATAATGTGATTGGACGAATATTCTCTAGGGTTTCCATTGAACTTAGGAATATGAGAAGGCAATTTCTATGGAATCAATGGCCACCAAGCTGAGTAAAGAATGGGATCATTGGTAAGCTGATTTAAATCTACTAATTCAAGTGTTGTAACAAAAGGAAATTGTTAGTTTAGGTTAGGTTGAGCGTAACTAGGGTAAGATGGAATTTCCTTGGCAATAGGCCTTTGCATACCAGCATGAGGAATCTGTTGCTGGTAACCTTGATAGGACTAGGTTTGTTAAGCATATCTAGTATAAGGTTGTTGTTGGATACCAGGATAAATTTGTTGTTGACCAAAACCAGCATGGGCTTGTTGACTAGAACCTCGGTAAGCTTTTTGTTGACCAAACCCAACATAGTCTTGTTGACCAAGACTAGGATAAGTTTGGTACTATTGGAATTATTGTTGTTGGTATTTTCGCTGCCACCATTGTTGACACAATGGTTGCTTCCCACCAGTACAAGTTTGACCAAGTTATGGATAAATTGCACTAGTATAAGTCCGAGTCATCCCAGTTAATTGTAAACTAGCCTCAGGTTGTTGGATTTTAGACACAAATGGTTGTTGTAAAATGGCTTGGGAAGACAGAGTCTATAGACCTGAAACTTGAGGGTAAGAGGTTGAAGGATCAACCTGCAAGGATTGAGATGTAATCAACTGAGCTTACGACTATGGTAAATTCATAACGGCATGTGTATTAGGTATGGATGAAAAAGGTTGCATCGGTTGTGATGAGGGCTTGGACTAAGCTGGACGAGTGATATGAGACTGAACCACAATGGGTGTAACTTCTCCTTTTGTCAATCAGTAAAGTTGTTTGTTCTTTTTCCAATACCTTTGTCTATATCTTTGATGAGTGCATGTTCAAAAGTTGTCGATTCCATTTGTTTACAATAAATAAGTCATATGTTTTAAATGTTGTTGTCTTATATTTATGTTGGGAGGTACCAATTGATTGATTTCAGTTTAAGCAAGAGCGATGGGAGAAACTCAAAGGAGATCAAAGGAAGCAAAGGACCACAAGTAGGTTCATGTATCTTAATTGTTTATTGTAGGAAAGGGTTAAACATTTTTACTTCAGTTGTTCTAAGTGTAACTACCCACTTAGGGAAGATATACTTATTTGTAGGTATAAATTCTGTATAACAATCTCTGAGAGCCTCAATAATACTAGGATCATTTAGGGAAACCATATTCTATTCTTCATTTTCTCTTTCACACCTTGTGATAGCCATTCTGATCCGATCAAAGTCTGAAATCACACCATAGTCTTAGTTAGGATCCATTTCATGCAAAAAAATGAAGATATTTTAGGTAGAAACGATGAATCAAATTTCTAAATTGTGCCCAATGCACCCCTAACCTTTAGAAAGTGTGATACATAGTAGCTTCCCTTCTATTTTACTTCTTTGCAACGTAGTTTTCGATGGATAAGGGAGCGTTGATCCTAGGGCGTGATATATTTACCCTAGGGACTCCAAAACTCAAAAACAATTGCTTGAAATTGAAAAAGAATTACATTAAATGAAAGAGAAAAGGTAGATCTCCTATCTAGTCCTGACGATGTGATGAATGATCCACAGAATCTCCTAGAATCATCTGCTAAAATTTGGGGTAAAAAACTGGTTTAGAGCACAAAATTGAATGGTAAATGTCAAATGGTAAACTGACTTGGTAAATTATTTTTGATGGTTATTTCATGTTCATTAAATCAATAAACTATAGTTTTTACCTATTTTTACCAATGAAACATGTATGGTTAATCTGTTTCGTGGTTCTTTGAGCAAGTTTACAACTAACATAGTGAACTTGATGTGCATGATTGTAAAATGTACTTTTGACGACAAAGCATACTTTTATCTCTTTTCCGAGCTTTGTTAAACATTAAAAAAGGAAACCCCCTAGAGTCCTCTTTCAACTCTTTTCAGAATCTTAAAATACGAAAAGATTGTTGGGCGCTTGTCCTTTTCAGCTCAAACAGATTGGAAACAAGATCTACTCAGTATAAGTTTAACCCTTTTCCTGACTTGGATAGATTACTTACAAAAAAGGAATATGTTGATTGAACATGGTTAATAAGCTCTCTCTTGTATTATTTTACACCTTTTTAGACTTGATAGACAAAATTTATGAAAAAAAACATTTGGAGTTTTCTTTTTGTCCATTTTCAAACTCTCTAAATATAAAAAGGACCGAGTTCTCATTGTCGTTAAATTCCTTAAAGTATCAAATATTGAAAAACTTGTCTATCATGGCAAGATTGAGTTTCACCTTTGCTAGACTCATTAAAACATCACACAGATGTATTCACCTGATGGGTAGAATTATACATCAATAATAAATTATCCTCCTCAATCTTGTTAAAAAATAAAGAGGTACTAGTCAGTAATGATTGGGGAAAATGGAAAAAGGGATAAATCACTTTATCATAGCAAGTGACTCTTGAACATGACACTTTCACTTCATCTCTATGACTATTTTGGTATGGTTATCTTCTTGATCGTTATCCTAGATATGGTCTATCACACCATCCATCACTTTGGTTTTGGGTTAATGTTGCCAATTCATTCAGTGTTGTTGACATGTTCAAGAGAAGTCACTCAGTAAACTTCATCCTTTGCAATACTCATAAACCTTCATTTTCATGACCGTCATTCCTAAACATTATGTCATCAGTCACATTCTATCTTTAAAATAATTACATTTGTTTCGTGTCGTTGATGGGGGATACATAAAATCCCTCCTGCGATGAGTCGCTTCTTGTGAACATCAGTACATTATCCAGGAAGTTGACTTAGAAACACCCTTCTAGTGCCTTAAGGCTTGCATACATCAATGGAAAGATTCTCGGTTCTTACGATAGCTTAACATCACAGGCGTTCGACTGAAAGACTTTTCTTGTTGTTCGGCATCAAAAAATATATTCACACGATGCAGAATGTACTATAGTACCTTGTGAATCATTATCATTATTGGTGATTTCTCTCGTGTCTGTTAACAACTTAAATTATTTGCTGGTGATCGGTGAATTGTTATAACATAAAGTAGTTGTATCAGAATTGTTATACATAATTATTATAACTTAAATTAATTACTAATTGCATAATTGCAGAAGATAGGAAAAATGCACAATTGATGTTCGAAACATGCAAATGTGAGGAAGCGTTTTTGTCTTTTTTGCATCTTCCTTTCTTTGTACATGTTGGAGACTTTGCATATTTTCTCTTCATATTTCCATTTTTCGAAACAATTTTTCCAAACATTCACGGACTTCTTAAAAAATGTGATTACTTCTTTAAATACCCTCTATTTAGGTTAGAAAATAATAGAGCTAAGAAATTTGTAATGTTTGTTCAAACTACATGCATCTCTAAACTTTTTCAAATTTCTTTGTTAGGTTATTCGTAATTCAATGTCGATAGTGACAAAGTAGTGGGTATGAGGCATGGGGACTTATTGTTTAATAATAAAGATAACTTTGCATGTTTTTTTTTGTAGTGGGAATTATTATCAACTTCCTGTGAGCTAGTTGTCATTATTACATAGAATTTATATAAACATAGAAGTGAGATATGTAATAAATGGAGGAAATGATTTTTGATTTTTGAGGTATATTTGAACTAGTTTCTATAAATGTTAGCTTCAATATCTTCAATTATTATTTTTTCACAAATTTATTATGTAACAGGTGTCCGGTTGCAATTGTCGGGGTATATTTCACATTTGTAATAGTAAGAGCCAATGAACATATAAAGAATAAAAAATTGTAGAAATCAAAGTTGTTGAGAATGTTATTGATTCAGAAAGTGTTTTCATCCACGAAATGAACATGGTTACCAAACAAAGCAGAGAAGCTATTTTCACTGTTATCATTAAGTTACATGGTTGTATCAATGAGAACTTCCACTGGTCGATTTTATATGAGTGTTATCTGAATATACCAACACAAGACAAGAAAAGTAATAAGATTTGGAATAGCGTATTACCAAATGTTGCATGTGTGCTAGAAGCTTTTGATTTCAAGGAAATTGTTCATTTGTGAAAAAAAAAACATTAGTCAGAAAGAAGAGAAATTATGCTACCAGTGGAACAAATTCATTTGAATGTGAAGACAATCATACATATATTAAATTTACTGAAACCTAATATCTTCTTGACATTGTCCAAAGGAAAAGGTTTCACGATCTCAGAAGCATGTGAGGCTAATGTTATTGCATATTTTTTTTAATCAAGTTACCAAGTTCCTTACGATGTTTATGTCCTAGATATCTCTTTTTCTAAACAACCATTTAGAGGCTTTTGTTGTCTCTTTTCACATGTCACAGGTTAATAAACTAAAAGTGTTCGAAAATACAATTTGCATTCTTTATCACACATATAAAATAGTTGTGTATTTGACTAGGTTGATATAATTTCTAATGAATTCTCTTCTTAGTTAGCTAATGTATCCAACACCAATAGGTTATTCATGATGGTGTATCTCATAGTAGGTTTGATTTCTAGTGATGACCTTTTTTGTTTTCCATGTAATCTCAAATTAAATGTGAATGAAGAACGAATACAATTCTTATATACTATATTGTGGAAGCATAATTTTTCTTTAAAGTTTTTGCATAATTCAAGATGTTTTGTAATACAAGTTAATTACATGATAACTGGAATCCAGGCTCATCGAATGCCTACATAGAAACAAGTTTTCCTCTGGGAAAAAGGTATGCATGAAGAAAGAGATTGTAATACATTAATTCAAATTTATGGATTTCAAGGTAACTAATTGATATTTCTAAAATTTGTTAAAGACAAGTATTTTCATAATGAAGTATGTAAGAAATACCTTAGCTCACTAAAAATACTTCAAAGAAAAGAATACAAGATATTCACTTCTTCATCATTTATTGTTGTAGAAATCAAGTAAATATTGTAGCTCATGTTACAGAACTCACAGAGACTTTGCATTCTTTTAAGTTAAGTGAAGCTCAAGAAATTAAAGCCTTTCATGAGCAGGGTCTTTTTGGAGAACACTCGGAAACAATTAAATACTATTTCTTTTACATAAATTAGAGAGAAGAATGAATAGTGTCAAAGTGCATCGAAAAAAAAATAAGGGCTAATCAAAGATGCTGAAGAAATCACTATATATGCAACTTCAATTGCTAGATGCAATGTTTCAAGTACTTCTATATGCAACTTCAAGATTTACTTTCTGGATGCAATTTTTCACTTTACGTTGAAAATGGTTGTTCATACTACGGTTCATCGGAGTCCAATTCATTTTCTTTTGTAGGAGGTATAAATATTTTGATAAACGCTTTAGAAATCAAGTGTTATATTACGTACTCAAAATTTGTAAGGTGGTTTGTTTCATTTTCACATATCTTTTTTTAACATTTATTTAATTAATTATGGAACAATTGTTCTCTTTTAATGAGATGTAGTTACGAAAAGTTAAACATACAAAAGGCCAAAATGGTTATCGTGAATATGCTAGTGAACTTGGATATGAGCAAAATTCTTACTATGGATAGAGTGGCTATCATGGGTAGCTATGTAGTATTATGTTACTCCAATTATATACCTTACTGTTAAAAATCGATTTATTTCTGGAAATTATGTCACTGTTTACTCATATTGTGAACAATTCAAAGATGAGTGATCTTTTGTTTATCATAATAAAAATGTATATTCGATAACTATTTTTGATTTTTAGAAATTTGTTTCATATTTGATGTATATTTTAATCATACTTATGGTAATTATAATTTTAATGTAGAAACAATTCTTGTTATTGTAACTGTTTTAGTTATTGCTAAATAATTTTGAAGCAGAAATAGTGATTAGTTTATTCTAAGCCTAGATTTGATTACCATTTATCTGTAATTCTATAAAATTATCTTTTTGCAAAACTTTGCGAGAATATGCTTTGTGTTATTTTTTACTATTGAAGTCTCGCCACTCTTTCCACATTCTTGGGGCCATTTGGCGTTGCACTAGGGTGATAGATTGATTTCAGGAACTTCATTCTGCTACAATATGAAAAGTGTTCACCGACATGTGTGCTTATGCAGAGAGTTTTCTAAACATTTTGAAAAATTGGGTCGATCTTATTAATAACAATGTTTAATTTTAGCTTGAATATTACCATTTAAGTTTGTCCAATCATTGGAAATTTCTCTATTATCTTTTTTCTAAACTATAGAAAATGAAAATTAACAAATTTATTTTACAAAAAAAAATTCACATTTAAGGTCTAAAATAATTTTGTGCTTTGTGTAATGAAATCTCCTCCTCCCCAACTTCTGGAAAGGACCTGCAACCACATTAATTATGGAATACCTGGCCATATGAGGAGAAATAACATAACAATATCATTATCAGAGTATCACCACCTATGCAAAGGGTTCTTGTTCTCTCAAATATCATTTGTCATTCACACGGTAAAGGTTTTGCATAAGGAAACATAATGATATTAATTTAACGTGATTATTTTAGCCCCACATGCTTCATATCGAAAGGATCTTACATTATTGTGGATTAAGTCATGAATTGACATCTAAAATTTGAAAGGACATTTAAATACTATTGGTTTTAATTGTATTCATTAACTAGTGATCATCATCAATTTTATTAGTATTGATTTGCATGATGTTTAATTAGGAAATACTATTGTGAAATCAATTATTTTAAATCATATTCATTTTACTTAAATTCCAATTCGAAATAGTCAAATTGATATGATTACGTTTAAGTATTGATGCATTTCAAATGCTTTAGAAACCAATATCAAGATACTATTTTATTAAATGAGCTAAGTTATTCAGATCAATTATAATAATTTCATTCTACAAAGGCTAGAATGACAACTTTGCAGAATGAAGCTCTGGTATAAAAAAGCATCAATATCCAAATTTTTTAGACATTACCAATTATGAAACTGAATATTGTAACTATAATTAACATTGTAAATGAATTAAAATAACATTATATGCTATAGAAATAAAAAGAAGAAAGATTAGAGTATCGATAACAACTTAATAAACATTTCAGAATGCCAAAAAATTTTGACATCCCTACAATGGCACAAAATCATTGTTGCAAACATTTTTAGAAAGCTAACACCAAATAGTACTCTACACGAGTCAACTAAAGAAAACTAACTATCCATCTCCATCTCTATAGAAATGAATGTCAAACATTTTAATCAGCAAATAGTCTAGAAAATAGGCTCAATCTGTAATGCAGGGAATGAAAGTAGGTCCATTCCCATAAGAATCATTGAGTTTGTAGCCAAATATCTAACTCGTTAACTTTAATTTCTCTATATGTTCTCTATGTATGAATAAATTCTCTCACTATTCATGTGTAGATACAAGCTACTCGTCAGTATCACCAACAGCACCAACACTAGCTACACTAGTAGGAGGCACACCAACGCCAACATCATTGGCACTTGAAACCTGAACTCATTGCTTTTTTCCAAACTAGGACAACTCCATTAAATTCTAAATACCAATCTTTTAAAATTAGTATATATACTTTAGTTCAATTAATATATATCGAAAAGAGTATTTTATAATATCAATAGATACAACTCTATCGATATCTTTCGAGGTAGCAATAATAATTGCGATAACATGATTATGGATTTACTGAATGGATATTAATAGTAGTACTTAAAATTAATTAATTAATGGATGTTAAGTTTGAATACCAAGTTTTTCCATTGGGAATGTAGAGGATTCTTTCAACACCTTTTACATTTATTTCTATCATTATAATGAGTCCAAGATATAATATGTTATAAACATGAATATTAAATTGCACTACAAACCACTACAGTATGAAAGATTAAAATTGATAAATGAGATATGATATGTATATGAATTTGATCTTTGCACGCTTACTCTTTACATCCAAACAAATCTCTACATATCCATATGTGTTTTCAGAGAAAATATAGAGTATTGACTATTTAGAGTTGAAGAATATGATTTTACAGGAATGTGGAGAAATCACTATTACACACTTCCATAAATTTGCACATTACCAATTATAACATTAAACCATATTTCAATGATTCAATAAACTGAAAAATCATAGTCGAAAATAGTCAAATTATTCAATTAAAAATAAAGGGTAATGTTAAGATTTCATCTGTTGGTTTTCTTTGTGCGTTCTTTCGTGCTTTTGCATATCATTCTTTCTAATCTTAACATTAACATCATATTGTAATAAGAGAATTATTTAAGAAAAATAGAATTAGTTTTAGGATATCAATAAAATCTATGCTAATATCAATTTCATCCTAGCTAGTATTGATGTTTTAAACATTTCAATGTTTTTCCTCTCAACATTCAATTTTAACATATAATTTAGAATAAAATAACAAAAACTCATATTTTGAGTACTACAAATGAAATCCATTGTTCGGAAGAATCCCTTAAGCTTTCATTATGTGAACCTTTGCTCTACACACAAGCCATCAATAATAAAAAAACCATTAGAAAACACATTAAAATTGAAAGACACTTTCACAAATCCTTCATTGTGCACAAATTCATAGTTCTCTCCAGTGGCCATTCCGCACAGCTAATACTAAGGTATACTTTCAAATTATATTAAATGCATATGTGTGAAACTAAAGAGCATAATACATTGCATGAAAGAAGCTCTCAATATTTCATTATTCAAACCTCCACATTTCACACAATATATTAACAATAAGTATGATTTCAAAGAATTTACATATTATTATAAATTAAACTTTCAAAACAAATAACAAAAATGCATATCTGGAGGCCTGCAGAGGAACTCCATTATGCGGAAGAAACTCTCAATATTTCATTGTGCGATATTTTGTACTTCGTACAATCCTATGCAACTAATACTTTTCATAGATAATACTAATGTATACATTCCAAATAACATAAATGTAGATGTGGTGAAATGTAGAGAACAATCCATTGTACGATTGAAGCTTTGAATGTTTCAATTTCTGAACCTTTGCACTATGCACAATATATTAATAACAAGCATGTCTTTTAAAGAATTAACATATTAACATAGCATTAACTTTCAAAACAAATAAAAAAAGGCATATGTGTGGGACTAGAGGGGAAATCCATTTTGCGAAAAAACATCTCAAACTTTCATTGTGTGAATCTCCACACTCTCGACAACCTATTAATAATATATTAATAACTAAAATATGCATTAAAATTGGCATGCAAAGAGATCTTTCAAATTTTCATTGTGTGGACCTCCACAATCCATAAATCCTACTTAAGAAAAACAAAACATGCCTAATTACACAAAGAGAACCATTAAAATAGATGTGTGCAAACTGCAAATATTTTCTAGTTGTGCAAACTTTCAAATATATGTACAATATTTTGCATCCATGTATTAAATTCCATCGTCATAGAGTTTTTTTATACATCCATTTTCCCAAAATAAATTATTGTGAATACAAGTCACTTTTGCATGTTTTAAAAATGTTACTTTATTAACAAATTTGTTTTGTATAACACTTTTATGCTAATAGATAGTGGTTAACCGAATTTACATTTTTATATATGTGGTCAGGCTGAGAAATGTAGATAAGTAGATATCTAATTAATATTATTATGCTTCGTTGTGCGTAGGAAAGAACCTTTACCTCATGTGGTTCACATCTATTAGAACATTCCTCGATAGCTGAAAGGGATGCCAATGTTTAGCAATATGATTTTTCCGTAAATAAAAAAATTAAGTAAGGCTTTTCAATACAAGATTAAATGTAAAGCATTTTGGGATTTTTTTAGGTGATCGATTTGGAATTTTTCCAAGCTTTTCATTTTGTTTAATTTTAAGTGCACATTTGTACATGATATTTCTGTACTATTGTATGAATACCTACACAATAATGGGCATGGTCACATTGAACTCACATTTATTTTATTTTGTACATTCATGTTATTTATGTACATATATTGGCAACAATGCGGATTATAAAAATAAATAAATAAATAAATAATTTTGAATTTTCAAGATTTATTTTACCAAGTATCCTTAATGTTCACTTTGGAGTTTTCACTTTCTATTCATTGAAAGTGTTAGATGTGTCAATAAATCTATAAATTGCATTTGAATATAATAATGGATAAGGAAAAAATGGCAATAGGAACTACTGGAATTATAGCTTTAATAAATGAAAACCTTTGTCAAACATCATAAGAGAATGTGTAGGTAGCAAGCTTTAACACTTTATGGAAATTATCTTTGTACCATCATCTTGGGAATAATGCATCAAAATGTTTGTCAGTCAAGTTGGATTAAGCATTTTTCATATTCCGAGCATTAAAATAAAATGAATCATGAATGATTTTTTGGTGGGGTGGGGGGGGGGATTTTGTAACTAAATTCAATTCGGTGATAGAAGTAGCTAAGAACATTTGTGGGTAATTTTACCTGCAATTATTTACAATTATTATTGGTAGTTTCAAGAGCCTAATTTTCATAATCAAAAACCTTATTTTCTATTGTTTAAATGAGATTTTTTATCACTTATGTGTATTTAGTCATTTTGAAAATCTATGTGACAACCAAATTGTACAAAAATTGTTTCCAATAAATTCTTGCCATATTTCGAGCAATTAAAACTGAAAAATGCACCATAAAACCTTTCAAAACATAGCACAATTATACAAAAACCTTAAAATGTATTTTCAATTCTTGTTTGTAATGACACATATTTCAATGATATTAAACTAAGATAAAAAATCGTAGTAAGTGGAGAATATGATTTTGGAATATCGCTACCTATTTCCATTACTTCCTTTAAATGTTGTCTTTCATATTTTCAGTTGATATTTCTTGAGAGTGCCATATGCAGCAGTTTCCATGTGAGAAATAACAATAGCTAGTGTTTGGGACTACACCAAGAAATTGCAAATTTCAGTGAGATTGGGAGTGAAAATAAGTAATACATAAACAAAACAAGTTATTTTCACCTATACAATCATCCCACCACTATTTGAATATGCCAATGAAAGATAAAATGAACAAAGAAATTTGTAGTAGTGAATATAGGCTCACAAATGGATGGACTCGGCGTTATTCAACAATTCAATTTGTCAATTGCTAGGGTTCTTTCACAATTTTACACACAACATATTTATTTTCTTGGGAATTTTTTTAGGGATTTATGTTTTCTCTTTTATCACTTTATGAACACAAGAACTAGAGCAAATATTTTAGCACATACATTACTCATTACATCTGATTAACTCTGTCACATGCAAGACAAATTCCATTTTATCAATTTATTATATCTTTCTCTTTTCTTTTTCTATTTGCATTTTCTTTTCCATAATAACCCAAATTACATTCGAACAAAGAAACAATGAAATTTACGCAACTCGTAATGTGTAAGAAAATAGTGTGCATAAATATTTGACTAATTCAAAATATGTTTACATGCCACATAAGTTATAAAATTTGCAGATAATCAAATATCAAATATGGGAAGTGAATGGTCAAAGAGTAGCTCAAGGGATCGCTATTAAAAAAGAAGAATGACAAAGGAAAAAAATCCTAAATCCTACAAAACAATCTCTAGCTTCCAGTCCATTTATTAGTGTAATGTCATCCTCGAGTCTAGGAAAGAGAAAAACCTTTGGTAATAGAAAAATGATCATTTATGAGCTATCATATTATCAATATGAGAAAGAGAATATTTGAAAATACTTTCCAAACAAAAAAAATACAGTTCAAACAACCAATTCCAAAAGTATGCATGATAAATACATTGAAATTGACAATTGTGTATTACCTAACTGGGTTACTAGTCATTTAGCAGAGAATTAGAAGATGATGGAGTAAATTGTAAATGATGACATTATTTTTGATGAAAATCGTATGAAATTGCAAGATGAAAAATATTACAAAGAGAGCAAAAATTGAGAGTTGAGTAGGTAAAACTTGAAAATAAAAAGAGTATTCACGAAGAACTGGATATTGATCTTTTTCTTGTTCACACAAAGTGGATCATGGTATTACATCAATCTACTACTAATGTAGTTGCTTAGTCTATTACAAAATTGATTATATAAATTCTTAGAATGAAAAGGAAATTAAAACAACTCGAAGACATTCTAAATATAGTTCCTTTATTAATGACTCCATTGGAAATACAATCACCTTCATTGCCAAGTCTTGTTACTGAAACACCACAAACATCTAACAAGGTATTGAATCTTCTTAATGAAGTGAACTCACATGTCATCAATAACATATGCCAAATATTAGAAATAATTGATGATGCATGGCAAACAGTTTTCAATTGAACACATTTACAACAAGTTATAAATGAATTTGGTTGACAATAATATTGAGGAAGACAAGTAATTATTTAATAATTGTTTAGTTACATTTATCTAATGGCTAGAACTGCTCTCTGATATCAAAAGGAAAAACCAATAGCTTCTAGATGCTAATCAAATAAAGAATTTTCAGGTTGGATGAGTGGAGAGGATTTGTACACTTGAGGAAATAATTTATGACTATGATAGGCTATGAAATAGGAGAGGTGATTCCCATCTAAGGGAAATAGAAATTGTAGAATTATTAGATAGTTTGTGCATCCTTCACAGTTTTTACTTAATTCCAAACGATGTGCTACAAGTTGAATTGGATTAGAAAAAAAAAATTGTGATTGAATTTTGGTAGCATCACTAATTTTAATATGTAACACATTGACACATGGATAATTCCTTTTGCTAAAGTTAATAAGAAGAAATCTAAATTAGTTTCCCAAGTGCAAGAAGAAATAAATAAAATTAAAATAGGGATTTTCATTAAAAACATGAAAATGGAAATTACATTTACTCTTAAGAAGGATAACACTAAAACTATGATGACCACATTTGTTGAATGATTCATCGAGACACAATGCATCTAACATAAGCATAGTAACAGAAAATGATTTTGCATAGTATAAGTATTCTCAAATTGTTCAACATCCTATTATTTGTTAACTAACATAAAATATTTATCTTTGTTGATTATGTTATGGTGATATTTACTAATTACTATATATATATTATAATATATATATATATTATATATATATATATATATTATTTTGTTTGTAGACTCCTTTCTTAGTGTTATGATTTACGTAAGTGCAATCCTAGTTTCCGCTAAGAAAAATGAATTTACTTTAGAGTTTTTGTTGCACAGTTTTGACTTTGTTCAACAACTTTGTCTTTTATGACTATGTTTTGAATATGATCTCACACATATCGTAGTTATGTCTATGGTCATTGACATTTGATTTTGCCTACAATTGTTGCTGAAACTAACTCAGTATCGATGCTATGATAATGTTTTCTATAAATTTCCAATTATATGATTTTAGGTTTTCCATTATATTCAGTGCTCTTTTGTTGCTTTAAAGGAAATTGAAAAATTCAAAATAATTTTGGATATGAGAAATATATCTTTGTTGTGGATGCAAGAAGCACCCTACAAAATTTTCTGTACACTTGATTTTTGGATCTTATTGTAGAGCTTGCGATCGGTGATTTCATAGTCACTTCTTGGTTAGTTGATTCCTTTGAGCTCCCTTCTTGGAATGGAAGTGTTGAGGGTACTTTCTCACACATGCTCAATTAAAAACAAGTTCATGAGCAAATTTTTTAATGCAAGCTTACACAAAGATAGCATGGTAAATCAAGACTATGCAAGTGTGATGTCCAATCCATGTCAATAGTCAGTGCACACTCACATCAATAATTTTTCACTTCTAACTATATTTGTACTTCTATTTCGGTGAGTTTTGAAAATTGTCGCTTTTGTGAACATTTGTTTTCATGACTGTCATTTTCATGTTTAAGGCTCTCAATTTTTCTTACTATTAATATAATTAGTTTCATTTTCGTATTATCTTCGCTCTGGCATGTGTCTCTTTCATTGTCATTCACATATCGAAACTCTCATTCACACTTTAGCACTTACCATCTTCTGGCATGTTAAGTGTTGCACAATGTACATCAGCTTCTTTTGGTGGTCTCAAGAAACAGTCTTTGTTTAAATTAGTCAAACTTACCATTTAATCCTTTGTGACACTCATTTCCAAAGTTTTAAGTATTATCACACAAATGTTGTCACAACTGTCACAAAGTCTATATTTAGTGTTGCATTTGTCATAAGTTGTCGTAAAGGTCCTCATACTAAGGGAAGTATTTTTTTAATGTTTTAGTTATGATATATATTATGCCATCAAGCACTCTAAGTGTGTGATCATAGTTAAGTCTTATCACTATTCGCATATGTTTCATTGATCCCATGCTTAGCTAAAAATTGGAAAATTCCCTGTAACTTAACCTCATCTGACCTTCGTGAACTATGCGTTACACCATCCCAAGCCTCAAGTTATAACAGTTCATCTGCACACTATGCAATGCACATTTCCTAACTTCTAGGATTGCACACTGCACAATTTTACTACTTAAGCCAGAGCCTTGGACTAAAAAGTTCTGCAATTCAACCCTCCAGTCTAGCCCCAACTGTGTATTACATAGTATCTGAGCTCAAGCCAAAACCTTAAGCTCTTGAACTCCAAAATTGTGCAATCAACAAGTCTACTCTGTCTCCCAGAGCTGTGTAGTTGACAAAAATAGTACACAACCCTGCATCCTGACTCAGAGAGCCTAAAAACTACACAATATTCCTACACAATCTAGCCAAAACTACACATTGTGTAGTTTCAAGGCTCAAACTTCAATCTTGATATCTTTAACTGTGCAATTACGAAATCACCTGGGGTCCTTGGTCTTCCAGAATTGTGTAATGGAAATAACCAGTGTTCAAGTGCTTAGCCTAGCTTCTTGAGTTTCCCAACTGCGTAATATTTTTCCTGAATCCAACCCTAATTTGCACATTCATAGTCTCAAGGTTGAATCCTGACTTCTGAATACTTGAGCTGCACAATTTCACAGTCAATGAGCCTCTCCCTTAGTTTGCCACATAGTTTGGGCTCAATCAATGGATTATCATGTAACATATTAGATTGGATGTTCATCTAACTAAAGTCACCTTATCATGAGTCAATTTCAAATGCAGGAAATCTATCATACTATAACATTATGATAAATAAGGATATGGAGAAGGAGAACATGGTAGAATAAACATATGGAGCTGAAGGGATAAGAATATCATCAGACAAGAAGATGAAGGAACATTGGGATAAAAAAAAGACCAAGGATGACGATTGCATGAAGACTCTAGCTAATTTACAACCATTTGGACAGTAGATATGAAGAACATCAAATATCTCTCATGAAGATGAAGCATTGGACACATGTCTTATTTAAGCCAAAAAGAAAGAAGTAGAAAGAAGAAAATCTTGGCACTGCCACATCATCATGTAGTCAATCTCATTAGTGTCATGTCATGTCCCATCAGGAGTCATCATGTGCCACATCATTTGTGAATTATGTAATTCTATATTGGAAAATGTATTGTAAAGTGGGAGTCTAAAGGACACATTCAAAATATGAAGAGTCATGTAAATTCAAAAATTCATAGGAAGTTAATAGTCATGGGGGTATTTAAAGAGTGACAGGGAAGGTGAAGCATCACCTCTTGGTTATATATACACCCTCATTGTAGCTACAAAGGAATTTTCACGTGGGCTTCTCCCTCAAGGAATTAGAGAGACAAAATATTTCTTTTGGGAAACAAGGAGTCACTCTAACACTCCATTATTGGAGCTAGTGGTGTTCATTATATACACATGTCTTTGAAATTTTACTTAGCATCAAAATACTTATGGCCAACGCATTCTTCATGTATGGATTATGAATATTCCTAAGACTATTCTATGAATATTTTTAATTCATGTTTTATTTTGTCTATCCTAGAACAGTTAAACTATTTTGGCTATTTTGGTACTTAACATATTGAGAATGTTTTGTAATGGTAATTATTGTTGTCACATCCTCACAGAGTATTATGTTGGATATTATACATATCTTTCTTGTTGTAATGGTTGCAATGATTCTCGCATCTTTGTGGACAGTTTTGGTGAATGTCGAACAAAATTTTCTTGTTTATGTGTGTCCCTACTAGGTTCATATTATTACCTCTCTCTTAGAGGATCACTTCTCTTCCCCTTCTCCAATAAAATAAATTTGACACACATATGACTCAGCACTAACCAATCACACCCCCTTTATTTTTGAAGGAACATTTGCAGTACTCTCTCTTACTAACAATTAAAGCCAAGGAAATCCATAAGAATGTATGGCAATTGGGCTGGTACCCTAGATGGGGCTCCTATTCCAAATGTTGTGAGGTATAATTGGCACTTCACATAAGGGAGATTCTCTTTGTTGGTGTACCTATAGCACCGTCAACAAAATGGTGCTAGTAGGAGGGCTAGATGTCAAGTTGTGCCCGTTAAGTCTATTTTAAATCTCCTATCTTAAATGGATATTTCACAAGTCATAATCCCATAGTGTTTTTCTAAACTACATCCTAGTAAAATTTAAATATTTCCATACCTTGTCCCATTCCTTGTCTCAATTCAAGTTTAATGGTAAGGGTGGCATTCTTTTATTCACATGCATAAAATATTTTCTTCGGTTTTTAAATTTCTTTAAATGGATGATGAATATGTTATGTTTATTTTATTCACCCTTACTCTTGACTGTCATGTTGATCAATGGTGTCATACCTTTCCATCTACTTCCATTCACTCTTTTCATCAATTTACTAGGGAGCTTCACCAAACTTTTAATTTGTATGATTACCAAGATGTTCATAAAAGAATCAATCAATTTAAAATGGAGTTTGATGAATTAGTTGAGGGTTTTGCTAATAGATTCCTTCATTTATGTTATGAGTTTCCTGAAGAACATATTAATCATAATTTATTTAAGAAAAAGTTTGAACATTTCGTTCAGATTCCTTTGAATTAGTTTGAATCTAAACCTCATGATGTTTTTACTTCCCCAACTCTTGCAAACCATGAAAAACTTCTAATTTTAGAGGAGTAACCTATTACTCCTTTTGTATCTTATCCTCCTCCTTTTGATGTCTTGATGTGGGTGCCTTCTTGCGATGATTGTAAATTTGGGAAATCCACAAATCAAATTCCAGATCCATATTCTCATTCTTGTTCCAGTTTTCATGATTTAGATTCAATGGAGTAAATTCTAGAATGGCTCACAAAGCCTATAGTGAGGCTAAATGTTAGGTCCCTATACTACTAGGGTGACCTCTTATTGTTATTAGTGCAACCCACTTATTATATTTTTGTGCCCATGTAGTCCTCATATTGTTATTTCTTTCCCTTACATTATTATTGTTATGTTGGCTTTGATTACATTTTGGCCCCTTAGACTCCTCTATATAGAAAGGAGGTCTTATCATTTTTATCATCCTAAAAATGTTCACTTGTGTAATGTAAAGGAGGATAACTCCTCAAAGATGATTATTTCTAAGGCATTGATCTATCTTTTCTATCTTTTTGTGAGTTGGTTTCATAAAAGTTGGTATCAGAGCTTTCGTTTCTAGGGTTTCGTTGCTCCAAACAAGACACAATTGAATTGTCAATGTAATGGGGTTTTTTTTATGTTTCAGAAACAACAAAACAAAATCCTTTTAGCCCCAATCTTTGTAAACCTCAGGCCCAAATTTCCAATCTTGTCTCGCTATATTTTTAGAGATATGACCTTAGGAAGTTAGGATTTTTACAGGCTCCAGAATTCCATCTCAAATATGTCATTGTGGAATGTTTGCTATAATTTCTTTTCTATGAAGGTCTAGAGTTTTAAATTAAAATCCACTTGAGACGAAATATTGGTGAAGCCCGAGCAATAATTTCATATCATTTTCACTATATCTTCGGAGATAAAGTCCAAGAAATTTAGGGTTTCTACAAGCTCCTGGATTACATCCTAGATAGGTGATCTGGGGAAAATTGTCATAACTTTCTCTCCAAGCATCAAATTGATATTTCGGACAAAGATAAAAAAATAGTGGAAAATTTACATTTCTGTGCATTCTTTTTAGGTCTGAAGGTCAAAACAGTAACCTGTGGCACTTTGTACAAGTTCGCTCTATTGAAAACATATATAAGCAGGTCATCTTGGGAGATTGGACATAACTCCTTCTTGGAGAATCCAATTTTGATCAAATGGGTGGCATTAGAAAGAGGACAGAGAGGGATACTGCAGGTCACAACTTCATACCTTAGAGATCCAAAATTACAGAGTTACAGTCATTTCAATATCGAGCTCCTAAAACAAGAAAAGGCAATATGAGGAAGTTTGATGGAAAGAATTCGGTAAATTAGATATTATAGATGGGACAATATTTTGATCTACATGATGTTCAACTATTACAAGAGGTACATATTGCATCTTTATATATAGAATCAAATCAATTTTTATGGTATAAAAGGATTTGTTCTCGTAAACCACTTGTCACTTGGTCAATTTCCATGGACAAAATGATAGCACATTATGAGGATACAAAGAGCAACACCTTCTTTAGCCAAATGATAAATCTCGAACAAAAGGTCTCAATGGAAGAGCACATTGAGGACTTCCAAAAATTGAATATAAGGGTAAATGATATTCTAGAGAAGAAAATGATTGATGTCTTCATAGGGATTTTAAAGGATAACATTCAACATGATATTCGTCTTTGGGAACCTGATTCATTGGAGAAGGAATTTAGGTTGGAAAGAAAAATTTAAACTGAAATTATGGAAATAAGGAATCCTACCACTAAAAACTGTAAATATGAAAGTGTTTTGTGTTGTAGGCTTCCACAACCAACAAGGTTTACAACAAACCAATTGGAAGAAAAAAGAGAAAAAGGGCTTTGTTACATTTGTGATAGCAAATACACTAAAGGTCATAAGTGTGAGGAGAAGAAATTATTTTACATAGATTATGAAGAGGAGGAAGAAAATGATCAAGAAACATTAAAAGAAGAGGATATACACCAGGAACTAACCCTAGAGAAAGAAGAAAATAATTCAATGATATCTTGTAAAGCATTGGTAAGAATTACCACTCCTCAAACTCTCAAGATAGAATGACATATCAAGAAGAAAAAGGTTCAAGAAGTGAAATGTCACATTGAGCAACAAGAAATGAATTTGCCCATATATTGTAATGTAGTGGTAGGAATTACCACTCCTCAAACTATCAAGATAGAAGGACGTATCAAGAATAAAAAGGTAATAGTGTTGATTGATTCGGGAAGTACCCATAATTGTATTCATTATGAGATATCAAAGGAAATGATTTTATTCCTATATCTGGCACCAGAGTGTCAATTGATGTTGCAAGTGTAGGAACCATAAATTTTTTGGTAAAGTTCCATAATATCAAGCTATCCTTGGGATAATATTTTTTGAATAGTCCAATGCTTTCCATTCCAATGGGTGGTGTTGATGTTGTACTAGGAGTCCAATGGCTACAATCTTTGGGTATGATAAATTTTAATTTTCAAGAACTCTTCTTGAATTTTTTTCAGAAGGAAAGGAAGTTGAATTAAGGGGTATCATACGGAAACTGGGAAATATAATCTACTCTAACGACATGAAAAATATTCTAAAGGAATAAAAATGTGGTGTAATTGCATAATTATGCTCGCTAGAGGTTCCCACGTTGAAATCATCTATTTCTGCAGATCTCCAAAATGTCTGGGACAATCATTACAAGGTATTTGAGACTCCCAAAGGCCTCCCAACTATTTGTGATGATCTTCATACTATTCATTTTCTAGGAATTGTTCCCCCAAACATCAGGCCTTACAAATATCCCTTTGCAGAAAAGAGTGAAATTGAATGTATGGTTGCAGAAATTCTAGAGGCTTATATAATTCAACTTAGTCAAAGTTCTTTCTCCGGTCTAGTAGTATTGGTGCACAAGAAGGACAGATCATGGTTCATGTGTCTGGATTATAGAGGGTTACACAAGCTCACTATTAGAGATATATTTCCCATTCCTTTGATAGACAAATTATTGGATGAATCACATGGAGAAATTTAGTTCAGCAACTTGGACCTTCATGCAAGATATCATCAAATCAGAATGAGAATTGAAGACATTCTGAAAACAACATTTAGAACTCATGAGGGTCATTATGAATTTTTGGTCATGCCTTTTGGCCTTACCAATGAACCTTCTACATTCCAAGGTTTGATGAATTCCATTTTCAAACCCTTCCTTAGAAAATTTGTGTTAGTAACTTTTGATGATACACCAATCTACATCAAGTCTTGGAATCATCACGTTCAACATGTTGATAGAGTGCTCACACTATCGGATGAGAAACAATTATATGGAAAAATGTCCAAATGTTTCTTTGGAGTACAAGAGGTGGAATACTTGGGTCATATTGTATCTCATGAACGTGCTAAGGTAGACACTCAACTACAACAAGTTCTCCAAATCTTAAAGGATAACCTCAATTTGGTACAAAATTTAATGAAACAATAGGCAGCTCAAGGTCATAGTGAAAGAAGTTTTGATATAGGCAACTGGGTATTTTTATGATTACAACCATATAAACAAATGTCATTGAAGCAAGATAAGAAGCATAATAAATTATCACCAAAGTAATATGGTCCTTACAAGGTGTTGCAAAATATTGGTACTATATCATACAAATCGGAGCTTCCTGCATCTTCCCAAGTGCCCCCAGTTTTCCATGTTTCATGCTTAAAGAAGTTTATAAGTGACAAGCTCTGAGTTCAAACAATATTGTGAGAACTTGACGAGGAAGGAAAAATCATATTCGAACCTGAATAAGTCATGGAAACGAGGAAACGACAGCTATGAAATTTATCAATTCCATAGTATCTAATCAAGTGGAAGAACTTACTCGCTGAATATTCCAGATGGGAGGAGGTGAATTTTATAAAGAAACATCTAAAAGTACTCGAGCATTGACGACAACATTTTTTGAATGAGAGGGGCATGTTAGGTCCTGATACTACTAGTGTAACCTGTTATTGTTATTAGTGCAACCCCATTATTATATTTTTGTGCCCATGTAGTCCGCATATTGTTATTATTGTGCCCCATAGAAGCCCAATATTATTATTGTTGTGCCCTTACATTATTATTGTTATGTCAACTCTGATTACATTATGACCTCTTAGACTCCTATATGTATAGAATTGAGGTCTTGTCATTTTTATCATCCAAGAATTGTTCATTTGTGTAATGTAAAGGAGTTCCCACCTCAAAGAGGCTTATTTCTAAGGCGTTGATCTATCGTTTCTTTCATTTTGTGAGTTGATTTTGATGACACTAACTCCGCCAATTTGCAAGATGATGTTATCGTTCATAAGTGTAGGCTCCATTTTGATTTGGATTTCTATTATTCATTATCATTTACATGCCATGACTCTTTGTACTATGATCTTCTTGAGAAATTTGTTCCACCAACTATTTTCTCATGCTATTTTGATTTTTAGGATGTTGGTCTAAATTTTGAAAAGGTTCAAGGTAGTCACATTACATAGTTAGAGGACCATGTAGGTGAAGAGTTTTCAAAAACTTTCAAAATCCCCCATGTGAAGATGGCGTATCCTAATTATTGGTTGATATTGAATCTATTAATATCGGTATTGAATATACTGAAATAAATTTGTTTAGATATGTAGTCTTGGGAAACAATCATTTTGATGATGATGATTAGGTTGATATATGTGATGATGAGTGCCCAATTGCATCATATAATATTTTGGTTTCTCATGAGTTTAGATCTGAAATTTGATTAAGTCAGATAAGATGTTGTCAAATCTTACTCTTCATCTCAGTATTCCTTGTATTCAATTTACGATACACTTATTTGCGGCAAAGATACTCCATGCTCCTCAAGTTCCTCATCTGATGACTTATTTTCTCAATTGACACAAGGCGGTCAGATTATCCATGACGAAATGAAAATAATAAGCTCATTTAGCACTCTTTCCATACCCCACAGTATCTTCTCTTGCATGAAGACAACTCTTCAAACTAGTTTGCTCACGAAATTTCCTCGATTCATTTATCTCCAGATTTGCGACTAGAAGAATATTTTGATTTGAGTAATCTGGTTGTTGAAGTTTAAATATCCTGTAGTTTCAGTGACAGATATGGCTTCCATCTAGTGAATAGTGGTCGTATTGAAACTAGTGGTAACAGTTATCTTCACGACATACATGATCTGGTTCAATCTTTAGGATGCCATTTTACAATCCTTGAAGGTTTCGAGACTTGTCAACAAGTCGAGGCACTTCAACTTTCATTGTTTGTTATGTGAGTACCTCACCTATCTGGGAAGATCCATGAACTAAGCTAGATCTAATTTGTTTCACACAATCATTTTCTTTGCAATTATTGTAAATATTTTTCTTAAATATATTTCATATTTCAGATTTAAACCTTCAAACTTTAGAGATTTGGTTTCTAATCAGATTCGAGAATCTTCTTTAGTTGATACATCTTAATTCAAATCATCTCACATCAAACTGAGGTTTCATTTATGTATCTCTCATAAATTCAAGAAATTTTTAATTTAGTCATTTCGAAGACCATGTTTGGTTGAAGGAATCATACCTATCATATTCATTTTTAATAGTCAATTCCTAGTTTTTCTTTTGAATCTTTTATAGCAAATATTTCCCTTCATCACACCTGAAATTGTCTTGAGTGATAATGAATGCATGAGTTATCCCACAAATCAAATTATTCTCCATTCACTATATCCTCGTTGGTATCATGTGTTAGTTTTATTGGCATCCTTTTTAGATTATTTCAACCATTATTATGCTTGTATAATTTGTCTTCAGTTACAAGAAATTTGTTTGATTGTTCAAATAATTCACAGAACTATCCAAAATTATTTTTCTTTTTTAATTACAAACTGGGAATATGATGCTTTAATTATCCCATTTGATCACTATTTTGTCTCTCATGACTATTATACATTTTATCATTTTTCAGCCAACACATCCAATGATAGTTGTTTTGCATCCTTTTATCTTTATGGTTCATCATTTCACTATTTGGATAATTTTCAAGAAGTTGAGGCACTTAAGCCTTCAGTGATGTTTATGTTAGGTCCTCACTGTGTTGGCATGTTGGTTGAATATGATCATACATATTTTCCCTCACAATAATCTCATCGTAATCCCATGCATCTAACTAAAAGTGCATCTTTTCAAATATTTGAAGGTTTTCAAGAGGATTATCATTAATTTGAGTACCCAATCGCTGAATGGTTGGAACAATATTACCTCACAAGCTCTGTTACAAAGAACAAGTTTTGATCTCTCCTCGCACTCACTAAGAAATTTGGTGTAGATGGAGACACCATAGCAGAAGGTAATGAAGTTTGATGAATGGTGGTTCTTGTCGAAAGGGTAAGAATTCTAATTCTTTAAAAGTAGTAACTATGAGATATCTATCTACTGACAGGAAATACCTTTGGCTTTTTGTGCAAGTTATAAAAGATCTTATCTTTTCCATTACACATTGTTTTATATTTTTTTAAATTAATCAAAACATTTGTGATTGCATGTTGCGAAGAATTATGGTGGCTACATTGGAAATTCCATTTTATGTGATTGCACGAGTAGGTCAAGTTGCATTTTAGTTTACCTACACATTCATCTTGCATTCGTTTCCTATAGCTTGTTGTGTGTTCTATGGTTTCGGTTTCTCATCATGTTTTGGTTTAGCCACTTTATGTCTTGTCTTTTGGTTTTGTTCCTTATTTTTTGTTTTATTTCCTTTCATTTTGTGAGACATTGCATGAAGATTCCCTATTGGATCAAAAGAGAAAGTGGAAAAATAGAAAAGGACGCTGTGACACTACTACATTTGTTTAGCTCTCAGTTCCTCTACCTTATTTTCATCACATCTTTTCTTCGATGATGTTCCAATTGAAAAAAAATCCTTGTGTTAAGAAAGAGTTGTGTTGAACCATGACCTCCATGTCTATTATGGAAACTTAATGCCTACCCTCAAGTTTTTATGTTTCTATGTTTTTCAGTTCATCCAACCAAGTAGAGATGGGCAAGGAAAAAATCTAAACAAGAAAAGCTAAACCAGAGGTCTCTATATCCTTGTCTCAAGGAGAAACCTCCCCTGCTCTCAATAAGTCAAAATCCATATTTCACTCATAAATAAATAAGTGTCAATGCACAATCCTCTTTTAGTAAATAAATAAATAAAAAAGAAGAGAAAGGATGCATATGGAGAGAGGTGAAGTAGACAACTTTATGGAGGTACTTTCTAGGCTCACTGGTAGTGAATAAATTTTTGTGTTCCTTAAGTGACTCCAGTAGGATATTTTTGAGGTCTGCTGACAGGGGAGAAACACAAGAGATGAAAAACTATGCCCTGAAAATATAAATGTCACATACTTCATTACCCTTTCCTAATTCAAAACATTGTGTGATCATTGATCTAATCTTTATGTTTAATTGAGTAAATTAATGAAGGGAACTATTTTTATGCATGAGGTAAGTCGGGAAGCCATGGCGATATGAACTATGAATTATAATATCCTAGAGAATTAGAACGTGCATGAATGAATTAATCAAGGTAGAGAAGTTGGCCCTCCTACCAGTGTGATGCCAAATGTTGTCGTTGTAACAAACACCCTCCAATATTTTTCCTAAACTTGAATTTTAAAGCCTACTACAGATATTTTGAGCATTTTTTTTGTAGTCACTTCTTGGTTAGTTGAGGAGTTTGATCACCCTTCTTGGATTAGACATGTCGAGGATACTTGATCACCCATGCGCAGTTCACAAGAAGTGGATGAGAACATTCTTTTATTCTTGCCTGAAAAAGCATAATAACATCCATCAAGATCATGGTTGTGTGATTTCTAATCCATGTTTCCATTCAATATGCATTGACATTGATAATTTCTCACATCTAGGTACCTTTGTACTTCTATTTCGGTGAGTTTTGAAAATTATCGCTTTTACGTACCTTTGTTTTTACAAGTGTCATTTTCATGTATTTGACTTTTCCTTTTCTCTTCTTTCACAATAACTAGTGTCATTTTATTGTTATCTTCACTCCAACATGTGGGACTTTCATTTTCGTTCACATATCACAAGTGTCATTTGCACTCTAGCACCTGTCGTGCACTGGCATGTTAAGTTTCACACAATCTATGTAAGCTTATTTGGGCGGTTTTAATTGGTTCTCCTTGTGTAAATGAGTTCATCTTACCATGTAAACCTTCATTGCACTCATTTCCAAAGTTTCAAGCACTGTTCCAAACATGTTGTCACATCATCGCAAAGTGTACCTTTAGTTTCAGACTTGTCGTAAGCTATTGTAAAGGTTGTCACACCGAGGGAAGTATGTTTTTAATGTTTTCAAGATAATCTATGTTGTGTTGTTAATCATTGTAACTATTTATCATATTCATGTCCTATCAATATTTACATTCATTTCACTTATCACACACTTAGCTAAATTTTAGAAAAATCCCAACAACTTAGCCTAATCTGACCTTCCTGAACTACACATTACACAGTCCCAACCCTCAAGCTACAACCTTGCCTCTTGACACTATGTAATGCATAGTTCCTTCATTCCATCATTTCACACTACATAGTTTTAGTGCCGAAGCCCAAGCATTGGCGTGCAAAACTGTGTAATTCAACCCTCCAACCTGGCCCCAACTGCACATTGCGTAGTCTATTATCTCAATGCCAAACCTTGAGTTCTAGAACTACATAATCACTAAGTCTTCTCTGTCTCCCAAAATTGCAAAGTTGATGGAAGTAGTGCAAAACCCTGTAGCCTGACTCATAGAGACTCGAAACTATGCAATTTTCATGTACAGTCTACCTTGATCTGCACATCTCGAGTATTGGTCGAACATTGAGGTCCTGACTATTCCAGATAGTGTGACATATAATTGGGATTTCACATCAGGAAGACCCCCTTGGTTGATGGATCTCTAACACCATAAAAAATCTCTTAATAATGGAATGCTAGCACAATGTCCTTAAATTTTCACATATTTCATTTCACAGAATACAAAAATCAAGAAAAAAATTTCATTGTACTTCATCTCCACTACTTATTTTGTGTAATCAAATCTCTCTTGAGCTATGTGTATGCATATTAATTGATCAATTATGTTTTCGGCATACACTTTCTACTTACAAAAAATAACTCTTGGTATTATAGTTATGCTTTTGTTGAGATTTTTTTTTTTTAATTCCTATGTCTTGAATATAAATAGGATTTCAAGTATTTTTTATTTCAAAATGAACTATAGTAACTATTTTGCATTAAAAACTATTTGACACTATCAATTTGATGATAACTTGTTTTATTTATTTCAAACACATGCTTTCAGAGGTTGTTTTATATCTAATGGTATGTTATTAATTAAAATCAAAATCAACATTTGAAAATGGTTTTGGATCTAAGAAATAGATATCTTAAGAACATAATTACTTATTGGAATTCAACTTAGTAAAGGTTTGATGGTGACATCACAACTTTTAACCAATTAATGAGCTTCTTCAACTAATTCTATTTATTTAAAACTTTAAACCAATTAATTAGTAAATATCATTGTGTAGAGCTTCCTTGCATAGAGATAGCATTCTCTGTAGCTTACAATGAAAATTTGATTGTGCCAAGAAAGCTTATTTTGCACAGTGAAAGCTATGCATAAGGAATGTCCTACTTAAAAACCTATAAACCTAAAAATGATATATATAAAGTAAATT
>APFE031520027.1:10535-58506 GCA_000404065.3 Pinus taeda | reverse complement strand
TTCTCCATTAAGGGAGGATGTGAGAATAATGCAGAAATAGTTAGTTATGAGTGGTTGGTTGAACAGAATAATTAGTTAGGAGTGGTTGAACAGAATAGTTAGTTATGAGTGGTTGAACAGAATTGAGTTTCCTATATAAGTACAATGTAATTGAGCAAAAGGATTAATCAAATTGTGTGAGCTTTGTCTCACTTTGCTAGTATTTATGCCTGTGCAATTTCTCCATTAAGGGAGGATGTGAGAATAATGCAGAAATAGTTAGTTATGAGTGGTTGGTTGAACAGAATAATTAGTTAGGAGTGGTTGAACAGAATAGTTAGTTATGAGTGGTTGAACAGAATTGAGTTTCCTATATAAGTGCAATGTAATTGAGCAAAAGGATTAATCAAATTGTGTGAGCTTTGTCTCACTTTGCTGGTATTTCTGCCTGTGCATTTGTCTGTCTATTTATTTTAGTTAATATTTATGTAATATAATTTTTTTGGAACCATAAAGGTATGTAAAACACATTAAAATGATTTATCTTGCATATAGCTATGTTCTCGTTCAAAGTTAACTTTGGACTAACTGCTACAACTCCTTCAACCAATGTCCATCCTCCAACGCAGTAGTGACATGTGACTTTAGATGCTATATCCTACCTTGAGGCAGATGAACAGTGGCAAAATCCTTTTATCCATCCAATGGTGTAAATCTCCTTATGAAACCATAACCTAGGTTTCATCTAACTACTCTTCCACATTTAAATTATCTTTTCTACTTTAGTCTTCACTCTACCATGTCTTAGGGTTTTTCCTTGACAGCGCAGATGGTGCTCTCCCCCTCGACATACTTTTTTCGTGCCACTTTGTTCCATGGAGTGATAATTTATACGAGGTTATTGACACTAGTTTCGGGTCACGAAGGCCGTAGCCTGTGTTATTGTTGTGATGATTGATTCAACCCTTATTTAACTAGGTAACCCCTGCACCCAAGTCTCTTTGGTTAGGTTTCTATTCAATTTCTCCTGGTCCATTTTATTGACCGCTTTGTCTCTTAGTGCGAGTTTTCATACAATATGTCTCGACGACTTCTTCAGGATACCTCTTGGCTCATCAAAGCTTTCAATGGGTCTTATTTTTGTTATGGCACTGTGCTTCAGAACCCCCAAGTGATAGTATTTCATCGCCTCTTCAGAAGGTCAGTAGTTTTTTTTTTTGGCATAGTCGAGGGTATCAATGTTATTCCATATTTCATTTCTGGTTACGCAGGTGTAGAGCATATATTCTAGACTTCCTCCTTGAGAAGACTGAGGTGGCCATTGTTTTGTTTTCTATGTTACAATATTTTAACATCCTCCCATTTCTCTAGGTAACATGGTGCTTAGTTGACTCTATCTTCTAAGCTACCTGGTTTGGGGGTTATTCTTTCTGTGCTCCATTTTACTAACTTCTGGAAATTCTAGCAACAGGAATGGAGCTCGAGCCCTGGTTGAAATGCAATAGGTAAACTTACCCTCACTCTTCCCCTCTTCCACAATGACTTATTTGTTTAATTACACCAATGTTTTCCCATTTTCTACCTAATATGACTTATTTCCTTATTGACTGGATAGGTATGCTCATGATTTCTTTCCTTACCTCAATTTCCTAAATATTTTGGGGGTCTTCAATGCCTAACTAGTCCTTTGCTTCACAGGTGGGTGGCCCTTGCTCATTCCACTCCAGAAAGTTGAATAATGTAATTATGCTTGGGGTTTAATTAATGTGTGAATGGAGTGTATGTATATACCCTGGACACTCTTAATGGTTGATGGCTGCCTCCATATTTTTCAGTGCACATTGCAAGTTTTTCTCTCCTTATTCCCTCCATGCTATGGCTATTAATATGATTTACTACCTTAACCAAATGCAACCCTCAAAAGCCCCAACTAAATTTCTATTTAACGTGCTAGGATCTTCACCATATGGCAGAGTGCCTTACCATTTCAAAAATTTCCTATTTATTTCATTTCCATTAGCAATTATTTTCCTGCTACTCTTTAACTTGTATGAGATTCAGGGTCGCATGCCTCCTTGTTTACTATTTATAAAAGTAGAATTGTTGAATAATTATTTTCACTTAACCTATGATCTTATTTTTGTCTTGGGAATGAAGCATGTGGTATGTCTATGGACTTATTTGCCTCCTAGTTATTAATTACTTGTATGGTATTGGTTGATTTACGTTAGTTCTCTAATGTTTCCCCATAATTTATTCTCCTGTTCATAGTTTCATTGGAGTATACCATCAAGCTTTCTTTTTATGTTTATAAATGTATTTTATTGTCCTATACATAATTTCATTAGAGTATACTATCAATCTTATTTTTTGTGTATGTGTATGTAATCATAGGAATGATGTAAGTAGTAACTGTTGTAGAATTTATTTGGCTCTCTCGAATTCACTTATGTATTCATAATTGAACTAGAAAATTATATCATGTCCATTTAATATATGTAAGAATGTTAATTTAAATGAAATGGAAATATGCAACTCTAATTCTTTACATTTTGGCCACAAATTTGGTAATTACAAGCAGCTTCCCATGGCTTTTTGATGAAATTCTATAAGGGTTTAGGAAATCGATACTATGTAATTTTAGGATTATCCCTTAACATAAAATCCCTTATTTAATTAAATTAAAAGTTATCTATTCCAAATCTAGGAGATTTATCGACCCATCCCATAAAGCTTCCTTCAATCATTAGCGTTTCCTATATTTCTTAGAGTATTTTCCTTACCCCGTCCACTACCTTCGGATGGTGAATTCAAAGACTAATGCCTTTTATTGGGGTGACAAGAGGAGTCTCGACTCTAATAGAGTTAGAGAATTATCTTAGAGAGAAATATAAAGGATCTTATATCGTTTCTAAAAATAACCCAAAGGAAAACATCGAGTAATTACCATAATGATCAACATGAACTCATTGCAATATAAATATGATTGTTAACACAACATTAAATGTGGTACATGATCTTTTATATACTCACATTAATCAATCATATAGTTTGTGGTTAATCTTGCTAAAATTCATCTATTTCAAAGATTTGTAATTCTAACCAAGTCTCTATAATTATATTCACAACTAAAGAGAAATAAATATTTCTATGAAACTTTATCTTCTCTCCCATGTCTTGAAGCTACTCATTTTGTTAAACATAACATAATTCCATCCATGAATAATCTTTAAGATATTATAGTGACCAGGTACCCCAAATTAAATGATAAATCAATGTATTCATTAGACTCAACATAATACTTCATGCACAAATGTAGTTCCAATATGATATTATCTAAGTGTTACTAACAACATGCTTTTTCCAATTAGCCACACCATCCACTATAACTCAATAAGATACAAAGGAACCAAAGTTTTGACTAGACTTTAAAAAAAAACAATAAATGAGTACATTCTTTCCACCCAACCATGAACTGGCCACTAGTCCCACCCAAGTCAAGATGATTTTTCAAAATTGATCCCTTAGAGCTTCATCAACCTTTTTATCCTTAAAATAGATATATTTATACCTTTTCTTCCAATAGATTTTCCTATTAGCGATGTCTCATCTTTAGAGAAAGAGTTTTGTTGTTAAAGCTTGCATTTAACTCCAGCGATGCTTGATCCTTTTATATAATTAGCATATTTCTCAAGTTAGAGAATCAATGGATCTTCTTCTACCATCCATTGAATATGTACATATCGGAAACATCTAGTTTTGATGGAAGATTGGCCTCAATCTTGTCTAACATTGAGATTGGAAATTATCTCATTACTCAAGTGTCTCATTTCTGTAATTCTTCCATTCTAAATTGATCCTTTTTTTTTTTTAATAATTGTAATTATTACATAGTGATATCCATCTTTATTCACTTATACAATGTATGGAATATGTTCCCAACCAATCATAATTTGATCCATAATTATTTTTCGCTAATTGCAACAATGCTAATTATTATTAAAATTAGAGGGGATATCACATCTTTCCCCCCTTTTTGCTACACCATCCTCGGTGTTAAGCTTTATTTCCTTCCTTTCGAAAAATGCCAAATAATTATTCTTCAATTCATATTCCCACTCCCAGGTAGCTTCCTTTAGGGTAAAGTGCTTCCATTTCACTTTAACCTAAATGGCAGCTTGATTCTAGAGCCAGATGTCCTTCGTCTATAGAATACATAGAGGCTCTGATATGAAGTCACCTTCGAGTTCTACCTCTAGCATTTTGTCACCAATAACGTGAGCTCTATCATGTATATATTTCTTAAGTAAATACACATGAAAGACATTATGAACTTTAATGTGACTGGGTAAAGCTAATTGATAAGATACCAGGGCAACCCAATCCAAGATTTCAAATGGTCCACAAAACCTTGGTGGCAATTTTGGGTAGATTCCCATCCTCAATGTACTTTTCCTTTGTTTAATCCTTAGGTACACATGATCCCCAATGTTTAATTCTCTATATTTTCTTTCCCTATTTACCTAACTCTTTTTTGAATCTTGAGCTACCTTGATATTCTATTGAATTCTTGGCGTGGTCTACTTGATTTGGTGCAAGGGCTTGTTGGCATTATGAGACAAGCGTTGTCCTTGATGGCAAATCATCTCAGATGATAAATTATAGTGAAACAAAGTTCACGCACTTTCATGCAGAGAAAATTTCCTTTCATGCAGAGAAAAGTTCATGCACTTTCACGTAGAGAAAAGTGGCAAATCATTTCAGATGATAAATTATAGTGCAACAAAGTTCACGCACTTTCATGCAGAGAAAAGTTTTTTTCGTGCAGAGAAAAGTTCACGCACTTTCATGCAGAGAAACATTCATGCACTTTCATGCAGAGAAAAGGGCACAGGCATGGGAAGTCTTATGGTTGGTTCATGGTATTAGTCCAACAGTTTTTGATCCTTTGGTTTTGGTCCATGGTATTGCATCCAAAAGAATTGAACCCAAGTATTAGGCCTGTGGTATTGTTTTGTTATGGTTTTGGACCATGGTATTGAGTAAGGCCTAAGACTATAAAAGGAGAAGAAGATGATTAGGCAAGAACATGGAAAAAGACTTGAATATATGATGTAGTATGAGATCCAATATACATGATATGGGTTATGATGCATTGCTTGATCTAAGCTAAGGAGGGACCTCACGAGTTGATGGTAAACAATATCTAAGGATAGATCGAGATAAAATTGTTTGAAATGAATCTTCTTTATATGGTTTGATCATGGATAGACTAGATCTAAATTATTGATGTATGTTTTACTGTGCACATGTTATGATCTGGGTATGACTAATGTCTGAAACAATCATAAATTCATGATTGAATATGTATAGATTTGTACATGGGTTGGCTTTGGCAAAGCGCGTATATACGCGAGTTTGATTCATTGTAGTAGCGTATACATAATGAAGTATGATGTTTGAAGTTGTAGTTGGGTTTGATTGTTATTGCAGAGTTCTATAGTCTGATCTGTGTTCTGGTGACTGTCTTGTTGACAGGGTTTCAGTGTTTCAGTGATTCAGAAATTGATGATGCTAGTATTGATTCTTTTGTGCTTCAATGATATTGATGGGTCCAGTATGAAAATTGGATGAAATGTGGCCTTCAAATTATAGTGTTGTGCTTCAAGAGTATCCAATATGAAAATGTATGAAATGTGGTACCTGGAGGAAGAAAGAGAAGGTTGTTGCCTTCTGTAGGTCAGCACCTATGTACTAGTACATCAGCTAGAACAAGAGCTAAGGGGGTGGTAGCTCCATTCCAGTAGCAGCTGGAGAACGAGTAAAGGTTGGAGCATTTCAGTAGGCCAACACCTACGTACTAGTAAGTGGATCGGCTAGTACAAGAGCTAAGGGCATTGTAGCTCACTTCCAAGAGAGTCTGGAGAATGACAGAAGGTTGTAGCCTTCTGTAGGTAGAAGCCTGCATACTCGTATAAGACTGCACCTGTACATAACTGTTGTAAAAGAAGTTTCTTATTAGAAGAAGATAGAAACGACTTGCAGCAGGTGGTTTTCACCCACATTGGGTTTCCACCTTATATCATGGTGTCCATGTGTGCTTCTTATGTGTTATTATTTGTTCTGTTTTACTACAACTGCTTACTATACATATGTTTAAAGAAGTTCTGATGCACTAACATTTAATCGATTAATTGGATCATAAGTATTCTCGATATACGCTAGTTTCATTAGACATACTTGTGTATACATGTGGGTTCCCTTAATTGAAGTAGCGTATATGTATCTAAGTATGGAAATGAAAACGTTTTATTGATTTGATAATACTGATTTACCCCCCCTCTCAGTATTATTTCCAACAATTGGTATCAAAGAATGTCCTTTGTTAGAAGCTTGATTGCTTGAAGGAGATCCGTGGAACTATGGGAAAGAAGCTTAAGAAGAAAGCACCTAAGAAGAAGAAGACATCTCAGAAGAACTATGATAGTGGGTGTATAGATTGGGGATTATGTGGAAGAAGCTCATCAGGTTCAGAATCACTTCAGAATGAAGACAAACAAGATCTATCAGGTATGAATTTGTTATCCTCTGGTGATCCATCTACTTATCCTCTTAAAGATGATCAAAGTGATAGCGAAACAACTGAATTTGCGCTTATGGGTGAAAAAGAAAGATATCAAGTAGAGGCAGAATTTAAAAGGCTTATAGACAAAATTAGATATCAACAAGATCTATTGAGCAAGAAGGAAAGTACCTTCAAAGAAGAATCTACCAAAATAAAAGCTCAATTAGAGGAGAGAAATAAGGTAAGGAAGTTATTCAAGGAAAAATGTGAAAAGTTGCAGGATCAAGTGACATCATTAAGAAATGAAGTCAATGAAAGGAGCACAATCATCAATAAACTCAGAGATAGATCTAGTTATTATGAAAGGCTTGAAGCTACAATCTGCTCGCTAAAGGAAGATCTTGAAGAATCAAAGAAACATAATAAAGGTCTACTAT
The DNA here is from genome assembly GCA_000404065.3 of Pinus taeda. Taxonomy (NCBI): domain Eukaryota; kingdom Viridiplantae; phylum Streptophyta; class Pinopsida; order Pinales; family Pinaceae; genus Pinus; species Pinus taeda. Next base: position 51,525 of record APFE031520027.1, on the reverse strand, counting down.
AGGCTATTGAAAAAAAAGAGATCAGATTTCTTGAATTAAGACATCAGTTGGAAGAAGGAAGGAAAGCTGAGGAGAACATAAAGAAGCAATATTGTGGAAAGGAAGAGCATTTTTAGATTGAGGTAAATATTCTAAATAATAAATTTGAAGAAAAGGATAAGCTCTTACGATTTCAAGACAGTACTAAAATTTTGGATGATATTCTTAGTAGTCAATGGTCTCCTGCTATCAAAACTGGTCTTGGTTTTTATGAATCTGCTGAAGGTGAATCTAGATTACAAGGAAAGGCAAGGAACTCTAATGAGAAATCTAAAATGCTCAACAGAGAGATGAGAGGAAGACCTCATTAATAGCCAAGGAAAGAAATACTTCAAAGAAAATGTTTTACTCCTCCAATGAATAATGTTGAATGTTATGTATGTCATAATCTTGGACATGATGCAGCCAGATGTAGAAGAAGAATAATTCAAGATCATTACACAAAAATATCATCACATTACTTTCATGGATATTGTTTTTCTTGCAATATGTTTGGTCACAAAGCTGTTGATTGCTACAGAAGGAATATGAAACATGTAAGGTGTTGTGCATGTAACATGTTTGGACATATAGAAAAGGAATGCAGGAATAAAGTACGGGCACCATACCAAAAGGAGAAAAATTCATCATGCCTGAAGATATGGAAGAAGAAGGAAGTACAGTCAGAAAGATGTGGCACAACACAATATATTTAGACACAACACAACAGAGACATAACAGACTCAGGGAGAGCTGAAAATTTAAAATTGCAGTGTTCTGAATCTCATACGTAAATTCCATAAATAGAAGTCGTGTATATGTCAGTCTGAGGAAAAGCAGTAGGGATAGGGCTCAGGAAAAGGGTTTGATATGATGCAATCCATTTGCTCTATTTGATAATTGTTACAATCTGCTAATGATGTGTGGAAATGTCTTAATACTCCTAAGAAGTTTAGAAGTATTTTTGATCCTAACTTGATGATGATGAAGTCTTGATGCTTATTGCTGATACATGTATGATCAGATCTGACAGTGAACAGATGGCACAGGTTTAGGGGGAGCATATGCTTTTAATGATGCATTGTTGGCATTATGATTAGTAGTCCTTGGTGATGATGCTTATATGGCTAAGTGATATATCTTGCTATGGTTATGAGTTGTCGATGAAAAAATCTCATATGTTTCTTAGGGTTACATAGTTGATGTTCAGATCAGATTTGTGGTTGATTCTCTGATAATGCATATATGGTGCTTACATGGTGACCTTCATAAGGATAAGGAGAAGTACAAAGCTTGTATACACATCTTCATTACTTGAATATGAGTCTATCATATGCTACTATCCTCATATGCATAAAGATCATATAATATAGTTGATGCAAGTCTCCTATAGTTCTTGGCTCTCATGTGAATGAGGATTGCTGTGGTTGATGATCTTGAGCTAAAGATACATAGTACTGTATATAGTATGCTAGATACATGAATGATTATTCAAAATTGCATTGTTGGAGACATGATGATGATAAAATGATAGATTGATACTTACATATGTTGATTGATACAGATGTCCCCGAATGATGATACATGGATGATATATAAGATCATGCAGATCTTGATGTTGGTGAGATGGCTATGATGTCTTTCAAGAGGATGAGTTGATATCTCTATGCAGACATTCCTTGCTACAGGAAATTTACAGGTTGATGATCTGGAAATGGTTTTACGTGAGTTTTATGTTGAACATCTACGTATATACACAAGTTTATGTGGATGTAGTCATGTATATGGTGCTTTTGAAGGAAATCAGTGGGGACAAACTCTGGTTGAAGGAAATCTGATATGGGTCTGATAGAGACCATCTAAAACAGGTTCAGGGGGAGGAGATAAACTTCTTATAATGCATTATTGGCGTTATCTTAGAATATTTTGGTTCAAGTACTCAGTTGTTGTTGATTTGAAGTGGAACAAATGCAAAAGGGGAACATGGTTGCTGATCTGAATAGTGATTGACAGATGCTGTTGATATTAGTTATTGATGACTTTCATAGTCTTGCTCTAGATATTTCGTCTCTATGTCATATATGTATTTTGTTATCAAGGTCATGTAACGGCCTATTTAGGTTTCCCCACTATGTCTGGGATGAATGATGTAATGTACTTGTTTATCATGAGTAAACTTCTAGCGTAAGCCCACTTGGTTGGGTGGATGAGTCAATATTTCTATATCCTCACTTGGTTGAGAGATGGATGTATGTATGAGTCTTTGGTGATAGGAAGGTCATTTATGATAGAGTCATGTTCTTCTTGTAGAAAATCTTTTTGCAGATCTTGCCTACAGTCAAGGGGAGCATGAACATCACACTTCAGCAGTGTAGAGACTCAGCATGTACTCAGGGGGAGCATGGACATATTGGTACACCTTGGCATATACAAAGGGGGAGCTCATTCGGGAAATTTCGGCAGGCACTTATGGGGAGTATAGACAGAAGAATGTTTATCAAAGGAAGAGAATATCTTGGCCCGCCCTTTGCCCTTGATGTCAAAGGGGGAGAGTGATTTGGTATTGTTGCCATCAAGTTCAAAGGGGGAGATTGTTTTTATTATGATGCATGTGTTGTACTTGATGGCAACCCACTCATAGAAGAACATCTCACTTATTTATAACTAGATGAATCTACAAAAGATATATCAGATGTGACTGAATGCATGGGATGCCGGACAACTCAAAGGAATCAGATGACAGTTCTCAGTATGACAAGTTAGCTATGTCATCAAGTCCAAAGGGGGATATTTTTGGCATTATGAGACAAGTACTGTCCTTGATGGAAAATCATCTCAGATGATAACTTATAGTGAAATAAAGTTCACACACTTTCATGCAGAGAAAAATTTTCTTTCACGTAGAGAAAAGTTCATGCACTTTCATGCAGAGAAAAGTTCCCTTCATGCAGAGAAAATTTCACACACTTTCATGCAGAGAAAAGTGGCAAATCATCTCAGATGATAAATTATAGTGCAACAAAGTTCACACACTTTCATGCAGAGAAAAAGTTTCTTTCATACAAAGAAAAGTTCACGCACTTTCATGCAAAGAAAAGTTCCTTTCATGTAGAGAAAAGTTCACGCACTTTCATGCAGAGAAAAGTGCACACACATGGGAAATCTTATGGTTGGTTCATGGTATTAGTCCAACAATTTTTGATCGTATGGTTTTGGTCCATGGTATTGCATCCAAAAGAATTGAAAGCAAGTATTGGGTCTGTGGTATTGTTTTGTTATGGTTTTGGACTATGGTATTGAGTAAGGCCTAAGACTATAAAAGGAGAACAAGGTCATTAGGCAAGCGCATGGAAAAAGACTTGAATATCTGATGTAGTATGAGATCCAGTATGCAGGATATGGGTTATGATGCATTGCTTGATCTATGCTAAGGAGGGATCTCACCGGTTGATGGAGAACAAGATCTAAGGATAGATCGCGATCAAATGGTTTGAAATGAATCATCTTTATATGGTTTGATCATGGATAGACTAGATCTGAATTATTGATGCATGTTTTATTGTAGACATGTTATGATATGGGTATGAATAATGTCTGAAACAACCGTAAATTCATGATTGAATATGTATAGATCTATACGCGGGTTGGCTTTGGTGAAAGCACGTATATACGCGGGTTTGATTCATTATAGTAGCATATACATAATGAAGTATGATGTTTGAAGTTACAGTTGGGTTTGATTGTTATCACAGAGTTCTGTAGTCTGCTCTGTGTTCTGGTGACTGTGTTGTTGACAGGGTTTCAGTGTTTTAATGACTCAGAAATTGATGATGCTAGTATTGATTGTTTTGTGCTCCAATGATATTGATGGGTCCAGTATGAAAATTGGATGAAACGTGGCCTTTAGATTATACTGTTCAGGAGTATCTAGTCAGAAAATGTATGAAATGTGGTACCTGGAGGAAGAAAGAGAAGGTTGTTGCCTTCTATAGGTCGACACCTACGTACTAGTACATCAGCTATGTACTAGGTGGTAGCTCCCTTGCAGTAGCAGCTGGAGGACGAGTAAAGGTTGGAGCATTTCAGTAGGCCTTCACCTACGTACTAGTAAGTGGATCAGCTAGTACAAGAGCTAAGGGTGTTGTAGCTCCCTTCCAAGAGAGTCTGGAGAAGGAGAGAAGGTTGTAGCCTTCTGCAGGTAGAAACCTGCAGACTGGTATAAGACTGCACTAGTACAGAACTGTTGTAAAAGAATTTCTTTATTAAAAGAAGATAGCGATGACTTGCAGTAGGTGGTTTTCACCCACATTGGGTTTCCACCTTATATCATGGTGTTCATGTGTGCTTCTTGTGTGTGATGATCTGTTTTGTTTTACTGCACCTGCTTACTATACATATGGTTAAAGAAGTTCTGATGCACTAACATTTAATGGATTAATTGAATCATAAGTATTCTGGATACACTCTATTTTCATTAGACACAGTTGTGTATACACACGGGTTCCCTTAATTGAAGTAGCGTATATGTATCTAAGTATGGAAATGAAAAAGTTTTATTGATTTGATAATACTGATTCATCCCTCCCCTCTCGGTATTATTTCCAATAGGGCTATGGCCCTAGAATCAATTTATCTTCTGGTTGGCTCCAGCTAAGAGTTGTAGGGCACTTTCTGTCATACTAAAGGCTTCAAAAGGGTTCATTTTAATAGAGGTCTGATAGTTGTTGTTGTAGGTGAAATAAGCTAAATGTAGGAAGTCTTCCCATTTTGCTAGTTTTTCTGTAACATACATTCAGAGCATGTCCTATAAAATATTATTAGTTCTCTTAGTTTATCCATCTGTTTGAGGATTGTATATTGTATTGAAATCTAATTTTCTTCCCATAGCCCCAAACAATGATTTCCAAAAAATCGAGGTAAACGTGGCAGCTCTATCTGATATCATTTTCCGTAGCCCATGAAACTGGAAGATATCCTACATAAATATGTTGGCGACTTGTGTGGTACAGAATTTTTATTATACTCATATAAAATGAGCTACCTTAATTAGTGTATCTACCACCACCATAATTGAGTCATGATGTCTCTTTTTCTTTGATAGACTGGTTGCCGAATATAGGGATATAATCTCCCACTTCCACTCTATGATGGGGAGTGGATTCAACAACCCAGCAGGGTATTGATGTTCTACTTTTACTTGTTGGCACTTTAAGCACCAGGATAGGTATCCGCTACCTCTTTCTTCATACTGGTCCAAAATAAAATTCTCCTCAATGTAGTTATCATCTTTTGGTACCTAGAATGCCTTGTGCATGGCTTCTTATGATACTCATTCATTATCATACTTTTCAGAGTAGACACATTAGGTATATACAATATTTTCCTGTATAACAACAATCTGTCAAAGGCTTTCTATGTACCGGGAATGTGAACTTGTTGTAATTTCTACACTAATTCTAAATATTTTTGGGTCTTCAATTGCAAAATTTTGAATCTACTCCGTGAAATTTGTTTCTACGCTGTTGATTGCTACTTCCATGAGTTTATAAGCTTGTTTGTATAAATCATCTGTTAGGTTCCTATACTAATAGGAGTCATAATTTTGAATGTCTGGGATTAAACCTATAATATGTACATACCTTTGATTTCTGCAAAAATTTTCCATATTCAAAAAATAAAAAATGTAAAAAGGGTATGTGCTAAAAAAATAATCAAAGGACCAAGGAACAAAAAGGTCAAAAAAGAAGAAAAATATGAACCCCAAGAAGAGAAAAAGGACCATGAATGTGTGCAAGTCAAAATGCCACTACTATTTACTTTTTGTGCATAATAAACGATTGTGTAGTTTGTAACCTTTGCCACAATCCATGATAGTCAAAATCTGTAAACTTGGCTATTTTATGTTTCAATTTCACATCTGTAGATAGAGAATAAATATCTAACCAAACTGTTTAATCTTGGTAGATAATTAGATAGGTAGAGTAAATAAAAGGAGCTCAACCGTTTAATCTAAGCCCTTAGATGCAATAAGGTTAGATTTAGTTAGTTTGCTATTGTAAAGAAAAAGAAAAATGTTTGATAAGGGTTTGCTAGCTAAAATGCACCCTAATAAAGATAAGTAAAAATTGTACGATGAATAGGTGGGTAAGTAGAAGAAAGTTTGCAGAAGTATGATGATTGGTTAGACAAAATCATATTTATTATTTTCATCATAAAGTTCCAATGTTAATGGGAAATCAAGCATGGAATGGATATCAAATTCAATTAAGTAACCCCCCTCATTCATTTCACCTTTCACTTAACTAAATTGCCAAAATAAAGATCATAGTACTTAAAAATCCTAAGTCAAAGAGGCTTAGAGCATTTCTCTGACTTTTGGAGGGACCAGACCCTCGACTCAATGACTTATAGACAATAAGTACTAAAACACCCTCATAAATATTCATTCCCCCACATCACTTCATTCAAGTTTCGTAATAATTATTTTTTCCTAAGGTTAAATTACTTTTACCTAGGAAAGGTGTTCATTCCCCCACATAACTCATTTTCGTATCAAAAACCCATAAAACAACTATATCCTAGGTTTTTTTGTTATCATCGGAAAACCAATAAAACATGAAATATCATATACATAGGGTATTGTGCCCCTTCGCATTGATTTTTATTAATTACTAATTTATTTCTTAGATCTCCAATAAAAACCCCTTTTCCCCGTATATACTTAACTCCCGAAATATTAATTAACCCTACCCTAGTTTAATTATATAAACTATAATATTACCCAAAATCCCAAAAATCCACTAACTAATCAACCAACGATTAAATTAGTCTAAAAATCCAATTAAATCCTACCACTAATCATCCTGATACCTTAACCCTACCTTAAACTCTAATTAAATAAAAAACCGCCGCACTTAATTATCCTTCGGGCCCCACCCCACCGTTCGTGCATCTCCACTACTTGATCGTCGCACTATCACTCCCCTCCACATCTGACTGTCCTCATCAATTTTGTAAGGGCCCAACATCTGAACATTACTAGCCTAAAAAGGGTTGTTTTCTGCAGGGCCCCCAAGGACACGTGACGCTCAATGAGTGGAATCGGGCGGCCTCCACCAGATACCACCAAGCACCCAAAAGTTGTGTGAAGGAAACCACTTACCGCTAGGCCACTACATGCCAAAATAGCTACCGTTCACCTCTCTACATGGCAAATGACCATTGTTCATGCGTACCTACCAATTTTGACTTTCCTCCATAAAGCCAAAAGCCCCAAATCATTCATTTTTATCATTTTTTCTAACTAAAAACCTCCATGAACACACCTGCGAATGTCGAAGCTATCAACACATGTATAATTTTCACCCTAAAGACGCCACAAAGCTCATAGGTTTCCTTCCAGCTGGCTTGAATGTTTTTCGACGATTTACAATTGCCAGTCACTCGGTTCAAACCCAATTTTCCTCAATTCCAGGTATTTAAGCCATATTTCACAGAGGAACCCTATCAATTTTAGAACTAGCTACTAGGTTTTCTTAATTATAATAAAAGAAAAAATATGGTAACTCAAACCCATCCCGAATTGAACCACCATTGCCCTAAAAACATTGAAAACCACCTCCCCCATTCTCAAATCCACAAGAACTAATAATGGCTACCCTAATTTCCATCGATGTGAGACCAACTTCCTCTCTTCATTTAGATTTAGACCATCTCCCCCTGGTAGACAAATATTTCTAGATAAATAACACCTCTGTGCATGAATCCTCTCTGAAATTATACTGCCGATACCGAGACCAATACTTAAACCATGTTGATAAAACTGGTCTTTTGGAGTCCAATTTTCCCAAGTAGCAATTCCATGAAGTTCATATTTTCCCAGAAATTGTCCATTACTGCCATGCAAACTATATCCGTAGCCAAATAGCAGTGATCTCCCCTAACCAGAATTTACTTTTCACCATCACTGCTGAATCAATTAATGAAATGTTGGAAATTCATCCAGGGCAAAACCTAACTATTTCAATTGGATACCTATTAAACCATTTCCCCAAGTTTACAACTACAAAACTTGCTGAGATGTTCCAAACCTTCATTGTGGAAGAAAAGCATATTCAAGAAGATCCTCCTCCATATGTGTATACCATATTTTCCAAATTTGGACAGGACATTGTAGTAATGATATCCATTATCCTAGGTTATACCACTAGCGAATATATAGATGAAATCATCCTAGATTTCATGTCCATTTTCACTCTAGGACAACCTCCTATTGTCATTTACGATTATCCCAAGTTTATAGTCAATAGGATGCATGACAAGTTTCTTAGGATGAGTAATGAGAGAGTCTTCAAGTTGTTTTGTATTACCTTTTTATAAAATACCAAGTAGATAAGTTTCCCTTTACTCTCTCCAAGATTGATACAGAAGGATACCCTAGGTCAATGATTTTGTGGACTCCATTCATCCATGAATATGACTCCCCATATTCATATACAGACTTCATAAACTTATTTGTACATCCCATTGTGACAATGTTGTTAGAAATCCCTCCTCAAACGATCAGTTCAGACATAAGGAGGATCCTGCAGCTCTCAAAACAATCCAAAGTGGGGGTTTGGTACTTATACCAAAACCACTCTTAGATTAGAATTTATGGTTGTGAGTTGGACCCATATAAACTACCCAAATACCTCCCAATGAGGTTATTTTCTCTGGAGTACTACAGGCAGATAATCAACTCAGATGAGGTACATTTTGTCAGAGCCATAAAGAAGGCCCAACTCAGGATAAGGGACCAATTAGGTCACTTCATTTGTAATAAATGAGAAGCTAGATAGGAGGCAGACCAAATCCTTCAAAGGTTAAATATAAACCAAAGCTTCATATGGAGGTATCATCCCTTGGATTTCATCTACAACAGAAGACATAAAAGAAAGATGGCTCCCTACATTCATAATTGTATCCCTAAAACAAAAAAGTATGCCAACCAACTAGAGTGGGTGGAAAGCACTTTAGAAGATAGGGATAGCACTGAAGTTACTGTGGAGAATACCTTAATCTCTCTAGAGAAACAACTTGATGAGGATTCCCTCCTATAGATGCTAGGAGAATCGCAGGCACTAGTAGAATTAGAAGTAGAAGAGAAATCAGAAGAACCAAACCTGTCAGAGGAGGCAAATAAAATAGGTAGACCAGATCCCACCATGAGTACCCCCCTAGTCTTACAAACTCCTCTAAATGAGGAGAAAAGCCTCAAAAGAAATAGGGAAGGGGCCACTACTTCAGGAAGAGCCACATCACATGCCTATGTAGAGACTAGCCAGGGTAAAAGACAAAGAGTAAATCCTATCTCTGAATAGGAATATACAGAGGAGATAGTTGATGTCAAAAGTAGCAAAAGAGATGGGAGTAGGATTTCCACTCCATCTGGAGGCATCCTAGAACCTTCCACATCACATACCCAGCTATTGGAAAGAAAAAAAAGTGTGGAACTATCCTCTTTAAGAATGCCAACAGAGAAAGACAAGGATATCAAAGAAAGGTACAAATAAATAAATGCCAAAAATGAGAGGTTGAGAGCCCAAACTTATGCACAGTACCTAAAAATGACCCCTACCAATCAGACAAGGCTCATCTCAACCTATGATGTAAAAGAGGGGAAGATGAAAATGACCTTCATGAAGCCCACTACTCAGCAACCAAGAAAAACAACAGACTTCGTAGAGATAGACTTCGAAGTATTGGAAAAGGACATTCATCCTATTGACCAGATTGAGCTGCATAAGCATACAGGGGAGATGATTTATTCCACCTTGATAGGGAAAGCCATGGCTGCTCAATAATTGCAAAACTCCATGAATAATATATCATCACCGTTCTAGTTGGATAAGGCCTCTTCACAGGCCAAGGATACCAGAATTAAGTCCTTAGAGGACTTAGTCATTGAGTTGGGACACAATAAGAAATATGTAAAGGCCATAGGAAAATTAGTAAAGAAGAAGAATGATGATATAGCTACTCTGAAGAAGTAGCTCAAGATTCCCCAGTTGCATCACTCATAAACAATAGAAGTCGTGGAGGCATAAAAAGGACATGAAGAGCTCATGGACTTGGTCCTAAAGCTAAATGACGAACTGAAAGAAACAAAGAAAGAGTTACACACCTTGATTCAGTCCAAACAAAGGGACCTGGCCAACACTTCTAGGACTACCATTCCCACTATTTCTACTGAAATTCCTTCTACATTGACAGCATCATTGGCACCTACAGCTCCACCTACCACAACATTGTCATTCACAACCGAACCTACAACAACAGGCACACCAACAGAGAAATCAACAGAGCTAGTAAAAGCCATGGAGGAGATGTCAATCCGAGCAACAGAGCTCAAAGGGCTAAAAGACAAAATGGAAAGCTTAGAAACTGAATGTAAGCTTTCCCAAATTTAGCAAAGAGAAGGAACACAGAAAGCCCCAAAGATGGGTGAGAAAATCAAAGTCCTAGAAAAAGATTTAACACTGCGGAAGCCACTAGGATAGACCAAAGAGATGCTCTGTGACAATATCATTGAATCTATCAACTAGATTTAGCCATCAATTCAAGCTGTATTTAAGAAAAATGAATTGGTGAAGGTAGCCACTGAGGCTATCCAAAAAGTAAGGAAAGAATTAGGAGACCAACCTGAGGATGCAAATCGACTCATCCACCAACTAAACAGTAAGAATAGACATGAGCTCCATGAGCTTGGTGTAGAGGATAGGATTGAAGCCATCCTAGAGATTAAAACGGTTCTTTTCAAAAGAAACCTTATGCTAAAATTGGAAGAAAAATGCCACAACATGCAGGTGGCCATTGACAGGTTCGTGACCAAATTTCAAATTTTGAGGGACAAAGGTCTTCCCAGTCCCATGGTCATCCATGATAAACTCATGACCCAATTGGACTAAACTGATAGACTCAGGAAGTTGGCCAAAGAATAGGCCAGGTCTTCAGGCATCAAAGCTTTTCCTACTGGAAAAGTACTATATGGTACATTAGAGAACCTCCTTTTCCTAGATCATGAAGTCAAACATTTATTTGCCACCAAGCCCAATTTTTCTAGGTACATAGAAGAAGATGAAATTTATAGGAGAATTTTGAAAGTAAAGTTACTTGAAGATGAATGGTGGGAGAAAATGACAAATTTACTATAAAAATTTTACATCAAAAAGTTACCACAGTAAATCTAAAGGCAGCCAGATGAAACAGGTAAAGCCTGATCAGCAGGGTCAAAGAGTAATAGAGTTGAAGAGTATCAGTGAAAGATCAAAGTGAACAAGATTCCAGTGTAACAACTATTAGCCAACTTAAAGGGTCACAACTCAATAGAAGCAACCAGCACTACCACAATAAAAGGGACAACATGATGCCGTTTTCCATGTGTTTCTATCTTCATGCTTGAAGATACTTTTATTTCCTAAATTAAATCTCAAAATGTTATGAGATATTTTGTAATTATTTTTTGTATAAATACTTCATATTTCGAAGTATTTGGGGTGGATTCAATGACATTTCTATAGACTTTTTCTCTCAAATCAGAGTTTCTATTGTATTAATGACTGGATTGGCTTGTTGGATCAAAGAATAAAGATCAGATATTTTATAGGATTCTTGTGTGAAGCGAAAAAACATAAGTATTCTCTGATGTTTATTGTTTTCTTTTCTTATGTCCTTCATAATCATGTATGTTTTTCTAAAAATCTTAATGTATAACTAGGAATGATGTTTCAGAAATTGCTTAAATGCACTCTGTCTTAACTATTTACATTTTGAATGTTTTCTACTAAACTATCTTAGCTAGGGAATTATTAATTTCTCCTTAGCTTACATAGTTTCCTCTTTTGTCTATAGTAAAGGATTATTAGTTTCCCTTTGCTCATGATCACCCTATTTTCTTCATTATGATCCCACTCCAAGGATTCTTAAGTGCCCTTTCACCCTAGTTAGAATCATTTCACCCATTAGACCTGCAAATTTTCGTTTGCTTTGCTAGATTTCCATGTTAACATTCGATCTGATCCAGTTATGTTATCCTTTTATTGAATCCATAGCCTAATGGCTTGAAGACCTATATCTATCCATCTGCTCTTAGAATTTCACTACTCAATATAAAATCAAAACTGCATGAACGCTAAGAACTAGCCAAGAATCTCATCAATACAAAGCTAAATTATAAAGATAGAGCCCTCTCTGGACTGAGGTTTGGTAGGACCTGAGTCTAAAGATTGGTTTGCGGTTACCTCGGATTATTCCTTCTTTTGGTAACTTCTAGGGAAATTTTTTTAGTGATAACATAGTGGCGAACATACTGGGGAACTTAAATCCTCAATCTTAATAAACCTTTGAGAAAATTTCGAATATTTATTTCAAGCCTCTTGAAGGGTTTATTAGAAGTTATTTAAAAAATTTTACAAAAACAAAGTAACTAGAAAAATTCAAAACTTTGTCTTCAAGGAGAACTCATTATATTAGGGCCAATCTAGATCCAAACCCTGCCCCAGTAGTGGATAATCCCAACCTGATTTCAAGAAGATCCAAAAGACAAGAAAGTTCAATAATTCCAACACCTTCAATCAAAGATAATTCATGCCCTGATGAGTGGTTGTTTTTAGAATACCTCCCCTTTGATGAGTCATTTAACTTTTCCCTATTTAGAACTAGGTTTCAAAGTGCACTTGATGACATAGTTCTAGATCTAGAGTTTATTGCAAATCTTGAAGTCCAAAATGAAAACTATTCAATTGATGAGTATATCCTAAATTCCCCTTAGTCATCCCTTACTATTTATAAGATCCCTGAGCTTTATGAACCAGTGTCAACTACTCTTAATTGACCATTGTTCACTGCAACCTTTGAAATTCATTCCTCACCTCCATTTATAACTTCACTTCCCTACCAACCTATCATTATACAGCAATCACCTATTACTCCCAGTTCTCCATCAACTATTGTATCATCCTCTGGTACCCTAACCCCACTTCTTAGCCCTGCTCAACTTAGAGCCATGGAAAATAGATATGCTCCTCTTATGTTACTTGCTGCACTTGGTGCCATGCCACAAGATTACCAAAACAAAATTGTCCAATTCAATGGCATATGACCTTATACATCACAACATCATGTAAACAAAATTACAGATTACTTTGATTTACATGAGATTGATATTGGAGATGTTCAAATGAGGCTTTTTGCTCAAAATCTAGCTGGTGATGTAATAAAATCGTTTACACATTTGCCTACTAATAGCATAGATAGTTTAGATATATTTTATCAACAATTTTTAAATAGATGGGAAAAGAAAAAGAACCCTCTGTAGATTCTTTCAGAATAAGAAAGCTTCAGAAGAGTACCAAATGTAACATTCCAAGATTATTGTACCATATTTAGCAATATATACAATGCAATACCAATCAATCTTAGGCCCCAACTTGACTTAGCTCTGATAAAGTTTCTTGATGGATTTGACGTTGATATGGCATTCTAACTTAGAAAGAGAAATCCCCCAACTTTAGAAGACATGTAGACTGTAGCAGTTAGTGTAGAATCTGACTTGCTAGCAAAAAGAGCCAGGTTAGGAAAGAAAGGGGAGGACCCATGAAAGATGAAGCCTCACCCTCTAACCTTAAAATAGATGTCCTAACCAAAGGAATGGAAAAAATTATGCATATGATAGAGAACATTGAGAGGAAGACTCAATGGGATAATCAACAAGCACCTCTTGTGAGAAATCTAACCTTTAGAAAGAATCAAAATCAAAATACTAGAAAGAATGGACCTGAGTAGAATATTAGGCCTCCTTTTCAAGAAGGATATGCTAAAACATCCCATCAGAAGACCCTGAACAAGACACACAAATTAACTTAATGGGATTAGATGAAGAGGAAATTGTCTTCTTGACCCAAGATGATAAGGAATTCCATATGCTTCAGTAATTGCAAACTCAATCTGGAGAATCATTCAATGGTAAACAAGGGTATGATTACGTTATTTTTGAAGTGCACAAACAATAAAATTTAAGGAGTAAAAGGAATTCTAATACTCTTCACCAAACTAAGAAAAAAGTACCAAATCAACCTACGAAAATAAAAACAACTCCAGTTTCCAAGACTCTCCAAATTCTTCCTAGACCAAATCAAAACCCTTCTGGTCCCACCATTGTAGACATAACCCATGAACAACCCCTTGATGATCAACCATCCACTTCAATCCCGTCCAAGAAGACAATGGAGAAATCTCCAAACACCATATTAGAAAATCCATAGAAAGATACTTCAAATGTAGAAAAAGAAGAACAACCTACTCCAAATCCTGCTATGAAATTTCTAAACTCTTAAACAAAAAAAGCCCCTTTGCCTTTCAATTTGGGAGTAGAGGTAGCTGATTTGAAAATTTTGGTTCCCTTAACAGAGCTAATTAAAAACTGAAACTTGTAAGTCTCAAATTAAAAAACCTTCAATTGAGAATGAAGACTCTGTCAACTTGTTTGATGATCAGTCTGAGCTTATATTCAGTCCTGATGTTAATGGAAAACCACTAGAAGGAAGAATACCACCCTTTTATATTAGGCTTAGAATTTATAATAAAATTTTACATAATCAAATGTTAGATTCACGGGCTTCACACAATTTAGTGCCTAAATAATTTATGTAAAAATTAAACTTGGACATCACAAGACCTTACAAGCACTTGTTTTCATTCGATTCAAGTCAAATAAAGTGTCTAGGATTAATTAAAGACCTGTTTGATTCCTTAGTACAATATCCTGCTAAGACCATTCTCATGGATATAGTGGTCAATGATACCCCACATAAATATGGTATTCTATTGTCTAGATCATGGGGAGCTAAACTCCGAGGACCTTTGCAACTTGACATGTCATATGCCACAATCTCAACCTTTGGACAACCTAAAAAGCTATACAAAGAGACCCTAATGAAATATGTGGTGAGTAGTCGAGATAGACCTCAAAACTTTCCTATCTACTCCATGCATTCTAATAATGATTCTTTCATTTTGTATAACGTTGAACAAACAAACCACTCCAAACAACATTATTTCAGAACCAAAATAAATTGCAGTTGTAGCTAAAAATGAAACTGCTCAAACTCAAGGGAAAACAAGATCATCAAAACACCTCAAACAAGGAATTTTTTTGTCCCTTGACAGTCAAAATTATGAACATGAGATATTATGGAACATTGAATCTGATGGATCAGTCAATAAGTTAGGAGTAGGAGCAGGAGTGTGGATATATAATATGGAAAATGATCACTCGGAGGGCCATGCTTACAAACTGAATTTCAAATGCACTAACAACATGGTTGTGTGTGAAGCACTTCTTTTAGGTCTTAAATCAGTTAGAATGTTAGGAGCTATAAGAGTTTCCATTATGGGAGACTCTGAATTAGTGATAAATCATATTAAATCTGTATATATGACCAAAGACCCTAGATTAAGTTATTACAGAGGACTATTATAGAAATACTAAACACTTTCCCAGAAACCAAAGTTGTTGTAATTCGTAGGAAGCATAATATGCAGGCTCATAGTTTAGCAATGTTCACTAGCACTTGTAAGTTACCATTTCGACCTAATCATCAGTACACTACTCAGGTTAGGCACAGACCTTCTATCCCAGATAACTTCAAAAATTGGCAACTATTTGCTAATGAAAAATAGGTAAACAATTGTTTAACCTTAGAGGAAGAGTTTGTAGATATTAATATAGAGACTGACATAACAGTAGATCATGATTTCAAAGATAAATTAGAAATTAATAAAATAGAATATGAAAGGATAGATAGATTTCATCCCACTAAATTTACAAAATCAGATGTACAAAACCTAAAGCAAGTTGAAATTGATGAAATACTTAACGAAGACTCTGAAATCATTAATCTCAAAGACAAAATTTTTCCCAAAGGACTGACCGCTTTGGAAGACTTGCTTGATTCAAATGATGTCCATAGAAAACCAAAAATCGAACCCTTAAAATCTGATATAGAGGACTGCAGTATAGGCATTGAGGAAGATCTGAAATTTATCAAACTTTCAAAGACCTTATCTCCTACTAAAAACGTGAGATACATTGAACTATTAAAGGTCTTCCAATATGTCTTTGCTTGGAGTTATGTGGACATCAAGTCCTATGACATCAGCATCATACAACATACCATCCCCATAAAAGAAAACCAGAAACCTTTCAGATAGATGATTAGGAGGATCAATTCAATCCTATTTCCTTCTATTGAAAAGGAAATCTAAAGGATCTATGAGGCCAAGATAATAGCACCAATTAGATTTTGTTATTGGGTTTCAAATTTGATGCCAACAAGGAAGAAAACTTATGAGATCAGACTTTGTGTTGATCTCAGGAATCTTAATAAAGTTTCACTTAAAGAAAATTACCCTCTCCCTAAAATGGATTAGATCTTACAAAGGGTAGTAGGGTCAACCAGAATCTTGTTATTGGATGGATTTTCTGGTTACAATCAGATTTTAGTTCACCCAGATGACCCGGCTAAAACAACATTCACTATTCCTTGGGGCACATTCATGTATGCGAAGTTGCATTTTGGATTAAAGAATGCAGGGTCCACATTCCAAAGAGCCATGGACATAGCTTTTTCCAAGGAAATTCATGAATTCATATTAATATACTTAGATAACATCATTATATTCTCAAAATATGATAAACAACACTTGGATCATCTAAGGCGGTTCTTCATCAAATGTAAGAAGTATGGAATTTATTTGAACCCAAAAAATATTTGTTTGGACTAGAAGAGGGAATGTTACTAGGCCATATAATTTCTAAAGATGTTATCTGAATAGATCCTGCAACAATTGAAGCCATCTTATAGATACAACATCCTAGGAGCATCGAGGAATTACAAGCCTTTTTAGGAAAAATCAACTTTCTTAGGAGATTTATTTCTAACTTAGCAGAGTTAATTAAAGCATTGAATAACATGTTGAAGAAAGATTCGAACATAAAATGGACCATTGAAGCTAAGAGATCCTTTGAAGATATTAAGCTAGCCTTAACAAAAACACCAGCTTTGGCCACTCCAAAGTTTGATAGAGATTTCATTATATTTTCCTTTGCTTTACAACACACAATTGCTGCAGTTCTAATGTAGAAAAATGATGTAGGTTATGAACATCCTATTTCCTTTTTTAGCAAATCCCTGAGAGATGCCCCTTTAAAATACAATATAATGGAAAATAAAGGCTTTGCTTTGGTCAAAGCTATCAAAGATTTTATATTTTACATTTTATATTATGATGTAATAGCATATGTCCCCAATCCAGTAGTCAAAGATATCCTAACGGAGGATGGTCAAGATGGAAAAAGAAGGAAATGGATTGCTACTATATTAGAATATCACTTAGAGATCAAACCGACAAAAGATAATCAAAGGAAAAGGTCTAGCCAAACTTATGGTTGAATCAAACTATTAGGCCTTAGATATAAATTTTATTACATAAATAGATAATGTAGAGGAGATGGCAAGTCCACCAATTAGCCAGGCCTTTATTGAATGACCATGGTATGCTGACATCATATATGTTTTACAAAGTCTACAAGTTCCTCCTGAATTATCCAGGACCAAAAGCAGATTTTTAAAAATGAAATCTTTAAAATTTTACATAATTGATAAATCTTTGTTTTGGAGGAATCATGAAAGTATTCTTCTTAACTGTTTATTGAAAGAATAATTTGACAAGGTGTTACAAGAGTTTCATGCAAGTGACTGTGGAGGACATGTTTACTAGAAAACCACTACTGAAAAGATTCTTAGAGTCGGTTTCTATTGGCCTACTTTGTTTTATGATGTAAAGAAGTTTGTAACCTCCTATCATAAATGTCAGATTTTTGAAGGAAAGAAAAAGCTGTTACCCTTGCCCTTAAAACCAATCTCTGCTGAAGCACCTTTTCAACAATGGGGTCTTGATTTCATTGGTGAAATCCACCCACCTTCCTTTGCCCAGCTTAAATGGATCCTCACCGCTATAGATTATTTTACCAAATGGATAGAAGTCATACCATCAAGGAAAGCCATTGACACTGTTATAATAACCTTCCTTGAGGCCAACATCATATCTATATTTGGGTTCCCAACCAAGATGATCATTGATAATGCATCAACTTTCAAATCCAGAAGAAAGATTGATTTTTGTAATAAGTATCATATAACTTTGGTCCATTCCATAACTCACCACAAAGAAATCCATTGGTACTAATCCCTATCAACTAGTTTATGGAATGGAATTTGTTTTCCCATCTTCCTTGGGAACACTGGTGATGAAGCTACTTAAGGAGTTGCATGTTGAACCAAATGACATCCAAAGAAGAATCAACCAAACAATTCATTTACAATAGTCCAGGGAAAAAGTGTACATCAGATCTCAAGTTGTGTAGAAAATGATCAAGAAGACTTTTGATAAAAGGATTAAGGCAAGAGATGATTACCTAGGGGACAATGTTCTAGAATGGGATTCAAGAAGAGAGGATAAAGGTAAACATGGGAAATTTGATTTCCTATGGAAAGGCCCGTATATCATTTATGCTTTCAGAGGTAATAACACTTTCTTCCTTAGAGAAATGGATGGCACAGAAGAAGAAGGAGGACCAATAAATGGACGAATGCTCAAACACTATATTGAGCTTAGTTATTGATTTCACTAATCATTTATACATACCTTACTTTCAAAAGTCTAGAGTGGATTGGATAGTGATTTTTTCAAATTGGAACCCGAAGAGAGGGCCCTAGGCTTCAAAAGTTTTACCGTCACAAATAGAAATAATGCAAAAATATGAAAAGGGAAAGTTGCAGGATAACATCACAACAATTGAGAAGGCCATTATTCTACAAAGTTCTTGACATTTCACCAGGAAATGCCATCCCGAAGTGGAGCCACTGTTAGGTTCCTATACCAATAGGAATCATAATCTTTGAATGTCTAAGATTAAACATGTAATATGTATATACCTTTGCTTTCTGCAAATGTTTTCCATATTCAAAAAATTAAAAAAAGTAAAGAGGGTATGTCCTAAAAGAATAATCAAAGGACAAGAAGAATAAAAAGGTAAAAAAAGATGGAAAATATGAACCCCAAGAAAACAAAAAGGACCATGAAAGTGTGCAAGTCAAAATGCCACTACTATTTACTTTTTGTGCATAAGAAATGACTATGTGCAATTTGTAACCTTTCCCACAATCCGTGATAGTAAAAATATTTAAACTTGGCTATTTCATGTTTCAATTCCATGTCTATAGATAGAGAATAAATATCTGACTAAACTATTTAATCTTGGAAGATAATTAGATAGGTAGAGAAAATAAAAGGAGCTCAGTCATTTAATCTGAGCCCTTGGATGTAATAAGGTTAGATTTAGTTAGTTTGTTATTGTAAAGAAAAAGAAAAATGTTTGATAAGGGTTTGCTAGCTCAAACGCACCCTAATAAAGGGAAGTAAAAATGGTAGGATGAGTAGGTGGGTAAGTAGAAGAAAGGTTGCAAAAGTATGATGATTGATTAGACAAAAGAGTATTTATTATTTTCATCATAAAGTTCCAAATGTTAATGGGAAATCAAGCATGCAATGGATATCAAAGTCAATTAAGTAACCTCCCTCATTCATTTCGCCTTTCACTTAACTAATTTCCCAAAATAAATATCATAGGACTTAAAAACCCTAAGTCAAAGAGTCTCAGAGCATTTCTCTAACTCTTGGAGGGACTGGACTCTCGGCTCAATGACTTATAGGAAATAAGTACTGAAACCCCCTCATAAACATTCATTCCCCCCATTCAATTCATTCATGTTCTCTAATAATGCTCTTTTACTAAGGTTAAATTACTTTTACCTAGGAAAGGTGTTCATTCCCCCACATAACTCATTTTCACATCAAAAAGCCATAAAAACACCACGTCCTAAGTTTTTTTTATCATCAGAAAAGAAATAAAACAGGAAATATCATTTTCTTAAGGTATTGTGCCCCTTCCAATTCATTTTTATTAAATACTAATTTATTTACTAAATCCTAAATAAAAACCCCTTTTCTCCTAATATATTTAACTCTGACAATATTAATTAACCCTACCCTAGTTTAATTATATAAACTATAATATTACCCAAAACCCCGAAAATCCACTAACTAATCGACCAATGGTTAAGTTAGTCCAAAACCTAATTAAATCCCGCTGCTAATCACCTTGATACCTTATCCCCACCTTAAACCGTCATTAAATAAAAAACGACCGCACTTAATTACTTGTCAGGCCACCCCACTACCGTCTGTGCATCTCCACTACCAGATCACCGCACAATCACTCCACTCCACATCTAATGGTCCTCATCCATTTCGGAAGGGGACAACGTCCAAAAGTAACCTGCCTAAAAAGGGTTGTTTTCCACTTGTCCCCTGAGGCTACATGTTGCTCAATGAGTCGAATCGGATAGCGTCCCCCCAATACCACCAACTGCCCAAAAGTTGTGTGAAGGAAACGACTTAGTGCCAGCCCACTACACACCAAAATAGCTATTGTTCACCCTAATACATGACAAATGATAATTGTTCACCCATACCTGCCAATTTTGACTTCCCTGCATAAAGCCAAAAGCCCCAAATCATTCTTTTTTATCATATTTTTTCAACTGGAAACCTCCATGCATGCACCTGCAAACATCGAAGTTGTCAACCCAAGTATAATTTTGCACCCTGAAGATTCCACAAAGCTCCCAGATTTCCTTCCAGCCTGCTTGAAGCTTTCTCGGCCATTCACAATTGGCTGTCACTCGATTCAGACCCAGTTTTCTTCAATTCCAGATATTTTAACCATAATTCACTGAGAAACCCTGTCAATTTCAGAACCAGTGGCTAAGTTTTCTTAATTAAAATAAAAAGGAAACTCTGGTAACTAAACCCACTCGGAATTGAACCACCATTGCGCTAAAAAAGTTGAAAACCACCTCCACCATTCTCAAATCCACAAGAACTAAGAATGACTGACCCAATTGCCATGGATGTGACACCAATTTCCTCTCCTCATCTGGACCTAGACCATGTCCCCCTCATAAACAAGGATTTCTAGATATAGGACATCTCTCTCCATGAATCCCCTCTAAAATTATACTTTTAATAATGAGACCAATACTTAAACCATGTTGATAAAACTGGTCTTTGGGAGTCCAATTTTCCAATGTACCAATTCCCTAAAGTTCATATTTTCCTAGAATTTTTTCATTACTGTCATGCAAACTATATCCCTAGTGAAAGAGCAGTGACGTCCCCTAAGTAGACTCTACTTTTCACCATGACTGCTGAATCAATTAATGAAATGCTGGAACTTCAACCAGGGCAAAACCTAACCCCTATTTCAATTGGAGACCTATTTGACCAATTCCCCAAGCTGACCACTGTAAAACTTGTTGAGATGTTCCAAACCTTCATTGTAGAAGAAAAGCATATTCCAAAAGATCCCCCTCCATATGTGTATACCACATTTTCAAAATTTGGCCAGGACATTGTAGCAATGATATCTAGTATCCTAGGTTATACCACTAGTGAATATATAGATGAAATCATCTTGGCTTTCATGTCCATCTTCACTCTAGGACAACCTCCTCCTGTCATTTATGTATATGCCAAGCTTATAGTTAATAGGATGCATGACCAGTTTATTAGGATGAGTAATGAGAGAGTATTCAAGTATTCCTCTATTTTGTATCACCTTTTATATACAACCAAGCAGATAAGTTCCCCTTTACTCTTAAGAAGCTTGATACAAAAGGTCACCCTAGGTCAGTGATTTTCTAGACTCCATTGATCCATAAATATGACTCCCCATATTCATATACAGACTTCATAGACTTATTTGTACATCCCATTCTAAAAATGATGTTAGGAAACCCTCCTCAACGAATCAGTTCAAACATAAGGAGGATCCTGCAACTCTCAAAACAATCCAAAGTGGGAGATTGGTACTTGTACCAAAACCACACTAAGATTAGAATTTATGGTTGTGAATTTGCCCCATATAGACTATGCAAGTACCTCCCAATGAGTTTATTTGCTCTAGAGTACTACAAGTAGATAATCAATTCGAATGAGGTACTTTTTGCCAGAGCCAAAAGGAAAGCCCAACTCAGGATAAAAGACCAATTAGGTACCTTCATTTGTAATAACCAAGAATCTGGAAAGGAGGCAAACCAAATCCTTCAAAGGTTAAATCTAAAACAGAGCTTCATATGGAGGTATGATCCCTTCAATTTCATCTGCAATAGAAGACATAAAAATAAGATGGCTCCCTACATTCATCACTGTATCCCTGAAATAGAAAAGTATGCCAACCAACTGGAATGGGTGGAAAACAATTTAGAAGATAGGGATAACACTGAAATTATTGTGGAAAATACTTAATTGATCTAGAGTAACAACTTGATGAGTATTCCTTCTTGCAGGTTCTAGGAGAATCATAGGCAGAAGGAGAATCACATGCACAACGAGAATCACAGGCACAAGGAGAATCAGAAGTACAAGAATAATTAAAAGAACCAGAACTGTTAGAGGATCCAAATCAAGAAGGTAGACCAGAGCCCACCATGAATATTCCCCCAAGTCTTACAAACTCCTCTAAATGAGGATAAAAGCCTCAAAAGAAACACGGGATGGGCCACTACTTTAGGAAGAGCAACATCACAAGCCTATGTAGAGACTAGTCAGGCTAAAAGACAAAGGGTAAATCCTATCTTTGAACAAGAATGTACAGAGGACACAGTTGATGTCACAAGCACAGAAAGAGATGGGAGTAGGATTTCCACTCCATCTGGAATTATCCTAGAACCTCCCACATAACATACCTAGATATTGGAAAGACAACAATGTATGCAAGTATCCTCTTTCAGAATGCCAATAGACAAAGACCAGGATATCAAAGAAAGGTACAGAGAAATAAAACCCAGAAATGATAGGCTGAAAGCCCAATTTTATGCAGAATACCTAAAAACGACCCCTACCAGTCAAGCAAGGCTCATGTTAGACTATGTTGTCAAAGAGAGGAAGATGGAAATAACCTCCATGAAGCCGACTAGTTAGCAACCAATAACAACAACAAACTTCAAAAAGATAGAATTTCGAATTATTGGCAAAGTACATTCATCCTATTCACCAGATTGCGCTATACAAGCAGACAAGGGAGATGATTTACTCCACCTTGATAGGGAAAGCCATCACTACCCACCAATTACAAAAGTCCCTGAATAATATATCAGCACAGTTCGAGTTGGAGAAGGCCTCTTCATAGGACAATACCAGAATTAAGTCCTTAGAGGAATTAATCATAGAGTTCAGACATGATCCCAAAGATGTAAAGGCCACATAAAAATTAATAAAGAAGAAGAATGATGATATAGCCACTCTGAAGTAGCAACTCAAGATTCCCCAATTGCACCACACACAAACAGTAGAAGTCTTAGAGGCACAAAAAGGACATGAATAGCTCATGGACTTGGTCCTAAAGCTAAATGACCAACTAAAAAAAATAGAGAAAGAGTTAAACATATTGATTCAGTCAAAACAAAGTGACCTAGCCACCACTTCTAGGACTGTCACTCCCAATATTTCTACTACATTTCCTTCTATATTGGTAGCATCATTGGCACCTACAGCTCCACTTGCCTCAGCACTGCTAATCACAACCGAATCTACAGTAGTAGGCACATGAATAGAGAAAACAACAGAGCTAGTAAAAGCCCTGGAGGAGATGTCAATCCAAGAAACACAGCTCAAAAGGTTAAAAGAGAAAGTGGAAATATTAGAAACTAACTTTAAGCTTTCCCAAATTCAGAAAAGAGAAGAAACATAGAAAGCCCAAAGGATGGGTGAGAAAATCAAATTCCTAGAAAAAGATTTAACACTGCAGAAGCAACTAGGACAGACCAAAGAAATTCTCTGGGCCAATATCATTGACTCTGTCAATGATATTTGGCCATCAATTCAAGTTGTATTTGAGCAAATTCATTTGGTGAAGGTAGCCACTAAGGCTATCCAGAAAGTAAGGGAAGAATTAGGAGACCAACCTGATGATGCAAATCGACTCATCCACCTCCTAAATAGTAAGAACAAACATGCGTGCCATGAGCTTGGTGGAGAGGATAGGACTAAAGCCATCCTAGAGATTAAAAAGCTTCTTTCCAAAAGAAACCTTATGCTCAACTTGGAAGAAAAATGCCACAACATGCAGGTGGCCATTGACAGGTTCATGGCCAAATTTCAAATTTACAGGGACAAAGGCCTTCCCAATCCTATGGTCATCCATGATTAACTCATGACCCAATTGGACTACACTGATAGAATCAAGAAGTTGGCCAAAGAACAAGCCAACTCTTCAAGCATCAAATCTTTGCCTACTGGAAAAGTATTGTATGATACCTTAGATAACCTCTTTTTCCTATAGCGTGAAGTGAAACATTTGTTTGTCACCAAGCCCAATTTTTCTAAGTACACAGAGGTAGATGAAATTTTTAGGAGAATGTTGAAAGTAAAGTTACATGAAGATGAATGGTGGGAAAAAATGACAGATTTAGTATAAAAGTTTTACATTAGAAAGTTACCACAGTAAATTTGAAGGCAGCCAAATGAAACATGTAAAGCCTGATCAATAAGGTCAAAGAGTAACAGAGCCAAAGTATCAGTGAAAGATCAAAGTGAAGAAGGTTCCATCATAACAACTATTAGCTAGCTTAAAGGGTGACAACTCAACTGAAACAGCCAGCACTAGCACAATAAAAGTGACAACATGATGTAGTTTTCAATCTGTCTCTATCTTCATGCTTGAAGATATTTTTATTTCCTAAATTAAATCTCAAACTGTTATGAGATATTTTGTAATTATTTTTTGTATAAATACTTCATATTTTGAGGTATTTGGGGTGGATTCATTGACATTTGTATAGGATTTTTCTCTCAAATCAGAGTTACTATTGTATTAATGACTGGATTGGCTTAATGGATCAAGGAATAAACATTAGATATTTTATAGGATTCTTGTGTAAAGTGAAAACAAATAAGTGTTCTATGATGTTTATTATTGTCCTTTCTTATGTCATTCAAAATCATGTATGCTTTTCTAAAATGTTGAATGTATAACCAGGAATGATATTTCAAAAATCATTTAAATGCACTCTATTTTGACTATATACATTTTGAATGTTTTCTACTAAACTATCTTAGCTTGGGAATTCTTAATTGCTCCTTAGCTTCTGTAGTTTCCTCTTTGGTCTATAGTAAAGGATTATTAGTTTCCCTTTGCTCGTGATACCCTCTTTTCTTCATTCTGATCCCAGTCCAAGGTTTCTTAAGTGCCCTTTCACCCTGGTTAGAATCATTTCACCCATTAGACCCGAAGATTTGGCTTTGCTTTGCTAGCTTGCCCTGTGAAATTTCTCTTTAGTGATCTGATCCAGTTATGCTATCCTTTTATTGACTCCATAGCCCAATGGCTTGAAGAGCTAGATATATCCATCTGCTCCTAGAATTCCACCACTCAATCTAAAATGAGAACCCTATGAACACTAATAACTAGCCTAAAATCTCATCAATATAAAGATAAATTATAAAGAGAGAACCCTCTCTAGACTTGGGTTGGATAGAAGCTTAATCTGAATATTGGTTTGTGGTTACCTCAGATTATTCCTTCTTTTGATAACTTCTAGGGAAAATTTCCGAGTGACAACAACATCAACTATTTTATTTTCCTTGTCCTTTATATGTTTTATATTGAATTCAAATTCACTATGTCACACCTTCCATCTAGCTTGTCTTGCATTTAGATCTAACTGATGAAAGAGATATTTTAGGATAATATGGTAAGTTACAAAAGTGAATTTTTTTCCTAACAAATATTGCCTCCACATTTTTAGGGCATGTATGACAAAAACTAACTCTAAGTCATAGACAAAATCTTTTCCTTCATGAATTTTTAATTTTCTAGACTCATAGTCTATGACAACTTTATGTTGCAACAAAACTCCTCCTAGCCCCTCCATGCGTGCATAGGTACACATGCTGAATTCCTTGCTGGGATATGCAACCTTCAAAATGGGGGACGTTGTAAGTAATTTTTAAAAATTTACAAATCTACTTTCCCATTCAGTAGTCCATGCAAACTTAACTCCCTTTTTCTATGGTGAAGTGACAGGATAGGTGCTTTTGGAAAATCCCTATGTAAACCGATGGTAGTACTTCAATAGCCCCATAACTGATCGGAAAACATAAACATCCATTGGTATCGGTGAATTTTGCATGGCTGTAACCTTTTACGAATCGACTGCTAACCCATCTTTACAGATGATGTGGCCTAGATATTGTATTTTGGTTTTATAGAATTCACGTTTACTGAATTTTGTGAACAAACGATTTCACCTTAGCATTTGTAGTATCAATCTTAAGTGTTCCTAGTGTTCATATTCATTTGTCAAATATAACATAATATCATCAATAAACACTAGCACAAACTTGTCCAAAAATTTGTGAGTATGTTATTCATCAGGCCAAATTGGAGTACTTCAAATTCGTAGTGCCCATATTGAGTCCTAAACATCTTCTTGTGAATATCTTCAGGCATAATTCTTAATTGACCTCCCCCTGTAGTTGATAAAAAAGGTCGTGAATACAGGGCAATCGATACTTATCCTTGATATTTAGCTCATTTAGATTCTTGTATTCAATGCACATCCTGAATGTGCCATCTCTATTTTTAACAAATAACATTGGTGCTCCCCATGGTAACACACCGGGGCCTCCCTAGGCACCAAATGAATAGAGAAATGAATATCTTTATGGGGTTTTAATCTGGGAATCTCTTCTAGAAACGCATCCTGATTATCTTTAATAATTGGTAGGGTATGTAAACATGGTTTTTCACCCTGTTTACCACTCATCTCTATCTGAACTAGAAATAATGTGCATCCTTTACTTTCATTTCTTTTCATCTATATCGTTGTGATTTACCTAACTGATATGGGTTTTGGTACCCCTTGAGTTTCTACCCAATAAGTGATCAGACAATGGAAACATCATTTGGTATGGATGAACTCTCCATGGCCCTAACCTTTTCTGGATCAATTGCTAACCCATCGTTAGAGATCATGTGGCCTAGATATTGTATTTTGGTTTTATAGAATTCACATTTGATGAATTTTATGAACAACTGATTTTCCCTTAACGTTTACAATACCAATCTTAAGTGTTCCTAGTGTTCCTCTCCATTTATGGAATATATCATAATATGATTAATAAACACCAGCACAAACTTGTCCAAAATTTTGCTAAGTACTCTATTCATCAGGAACATGAGCATTGCTAGAGCATTTGTAAGGCTAAATGGGAATAATTTGAATTTGTAGTGGCCATATCGATTCCTAAACATTTTCCTGTGAGTATGCTCATGCCTAATTCTTAATTTATGGTATCTTGTTCTTTATTCAATCTTTGAAAAGATGACCTCCCCTGTAATTGATCAAACATATCATCAATACTAGGTAATGGATATGTATTCTTAATAGTTATCATCTTTATCTTTCAGTAGTTGATATATATCTTGGATGTGCCCTCTCTATTTTTAACAAATAGCATTGGGTGCTACTCATGGTAACACACTGGGCCTAACAAAACCCTTATCCAACAACTATTATAATTGCATCTTTATTTCCAATAATTCAGGGGGGCTCATCAACTAAGTGTCCCTCGACACTAGAGACTCCCGAGGCACCAAATCAGTAGAGAAATCAACATTTTTATGGGGTGTTAATCGGGGAATATCTTCTGGAAAAAAATCATGATTGTCTTTAATAATTGGCAAGGTATCTGAAGATGGTTTTTCACCCTAGTTCACACTCATCTCTATTTGAACCATAAATAACTTGCACCACTTCCTTGCATTTATTTTCATATGTACTACTGTGATTTTCCTAACCAATATGGGTTTTGGAACCCCTTTAATTTCTTGAACTTCTCCTTGCTGATTTTCAAAAGTCATTTTTTCAAAAAATTTATAATAGATTTATTTTTTTAGCCAATCCATGTCATTTAATACATCATAGGATCCTAGTGGGAGAAAATTTAAATTCAAGCTAGCACTGTTTTACTTGACTTACTACCCTTCTCTAGGTTCCGGTTGTAAGTTGGACCAGCTATGCATTTTGATATTTTCTGGTTTTAAGTTTACACTTTTCTACTGCATGTGGCCCAATATAGCTTAAACTAGTTCCAGGGTCTATGAAAATAGAAATATATTATTGCGAAATAATTCCTTCCATTTCAGTCCTTGTATATTCAAGTTCTGCTTGTCGATCCTCTAAGGCCATGCTTATTTTGGAAATATTCCTAGAAAATTCATTCACCATAGTGGCCTCCTTAACAACCTGTATATGTTTTATTGATCTGGGGTTATGTGGACAGTTCCTTAATAAATCAAGCTCACCACACCCCAGGCGTTTTAGAGTCCCCTTCATCTTATTCCCATTTTGTCTTTTAACACTCAGACGCATAGGTTTTGAGCTTACTTTGGAGTGTACTAGCTAATTTACATTCACCTTACTAAACCTTTTCCTCTGATGGTCCCGACCAAAGTTTTTGAGATATCCTCATTTTGTTTGCTTAACTCCTACCATAGAATTTGTTCTATCTTTATTTGGCAAAAATTTAAAACTTTCACCTTTTTTCCTGAACTATTAACAACACAACTCGAGATTCCTTATTTCTTCATACCCATCTTCAGATTGTCAAACTTAATCCATTACTTGAATAACGTAGGAAGGAAGTTCAAAAACCTCTATACCTTCACTTTTTCTTCCCTGATATAAGGTATGTATCGCAACAAATTTTGAATTTAGTCACAAATTTATCCATTGAGAGTTTTCCTAGCCTCAATTCATGGACCTCCTTAGCAGGGTCATCATAACAACATTCGATCAAATATAGATCCTTGAATGGCTTCATGAAATACTCTGAGATCACCCTCTTTTCTTCAAGTCCATGCACACTCTTGGCCTCTATCCACTAAAGGGCAGCTTTGCCATGTAGCTGATAAATAGCCAATATGGTTTTTAAATTAGTTTCATAATCGTATGCTTGGAAATATTTCATCATATTAAGGGACCAAGCCTCCACATCCTCCTCTTTTTCATCATCAAAGTTAGGGGGTTTGATTTTCCAGAACTCCCCCTATAACTCAATTTTCCTCTTCCTCTTCTTTCATCGAGGAAATGGTCTACCTGATTCTTCTCCACTCTCATTATTTTCCAACCCCATACCTTTCTTCCCTTACTTTTGACTAGCAGGTTCCACTTTCTTCTCACTAGATTTTTCTCTTCAGTCTCTAATCATTCTCTCTTGCTCCTCACTCACTTTTAACAACCATTCGTTGTTGGTCCTAAGGTAACCCAACTATTTATATAGGCCCCTAATGTTTTCCAATAGATGGGAGTTTGGAGGCTCCTGTCTATTTCCCAACTCCACATCACAAAATTTTCCTTGTCATTATA
Source organism: Pinus taeda (assembly GCA_000404065.3). NCBI lineage: Eukaryota > Viridiplantae > Streptophyta > Pinopsida > Pinales > Pinaceae > Pinus > Pinus taeda. The sequence continues at coordinate 21,913 of APFE031520027.1, read as the reverse complement.
GTCAATGGAATATCCTCTTCCATTTGTTGCCTCATGACTTTCCTTGTTACCTATACAACATAAGAAATTACAAATTAGATCGATCAACCAATATTCATTCCACAGAGTATCCTCAATTTTTTATCTTCTAGCTAACAATATAGTGGTCTTAATAAGCCTAGTTTTCCAACCTGTGGTGTGTGATATCAATTTGTCACATACCAAATATTGTTTTTATTTTTCCATGCTCCATCTATGGTAATCAATTTTATAATGAAATATACACTACTTTATGTTTGATGCCAGGTTGGCTGTTCACATTAAATAATATGGCTCGTCTCATGGAAATTTCACTTTACCCCTCTCTATACACCAATAATATTTCTAAGGTATTAGTTTGGGGTGGTAATACCCCCTTCCCTAATTATTCAATATCAATAGCTTGCCTACACTTTGTGCATCTCCTTACTGCATCCCCCTATTGGCATCTGACCCATAGTATATCATAAGATTTATGCAATATAATTATTTTGGAACCACAAAAGTATGTAGAACACATGAAAATCATCTATCCTACTTCTAGCTATCTTCTTATTCCAAGTTAAATTTGGACCAAGTGATACTATAACTTCGATGAATGCTCACCCTCCAACACAGTAGTGACATGTGACTTCACATGCTGGCTTCTATCTTCGGGCACAGGAACGGTGGAAAAATCATTTGATGCATCTAACAGTGGAAATCGCTTTGTCAAACCATAACCTAGGTTCCATATACATACTCTTCATAATTTTCATTCTTTCTTCTACTCTACTATTTGCTTTGCCATATCTAATGGTTTTTCCTACAAATTGCGACTAGTGCTCTCCCCCCTTCCCATGCTTCTTCTACGCCACTTTGCTCCGTCGAGTCATACTTTTTATGAGGTTATTAGAACAGGTTCCTGGTCATGAAGGAAATAACCTGTATTATTGTGACAAACATCAATTCAACCCTTATGCAAAAAGGTAACCCATAAACCTAGGTCCGTTTGGTTGGGTTTCTATTCAATATATCTTGGCCTATTTTACCAAACACTCTATTTCTCACTGTAGGTTTTCATACAATAGGTCTCAACTGCTTCCCTAGGCTACCTCTTAGCACACCAAATATTTCATTAGGCCTTCTCTTGGTTGTGGCATTGTTCTTTACAACCCTTAGGTGATAATCCTTTGTCGCCTTTACTACATTGCAGTAGGTTTTTTTTTTTAGGGCAAAACTTAGGGTATCAATCTTATGCCTTGTTTCATTTTTGGTTACACAGGTGTAGAGCATATATTCTAGACTTCCTCCTTGAGAATTTTGAGGTAGCCACTATTTCTTTTGCTTTGGTGCAGTGGTTTGATGCCCTCCCCTTTATCTAAGTAACACGACACTCAACTAACTATGTTTTCTAGCCCACCTAGTGTGGGGGTGATTTTTTCTTTTTGTTCTCCATTTGCTATAACTTCTAGTCATTGCACCAATAGGAATGCAGTTCAAGCACTAGTTTAAATTCAATGGGTAAAGTTTTTGTCACTCTTCCCGTCTTCACGATCACTTATTTGCTCAATTACACCAATGTTTTCCCATTTTGCACCTAATCTGACATGTTCCCTTATCGACTACACATGTACTCTCATGGTTTCCTTCCTGGCCTTGATTTCTTGAAGATTTTGGGGGTCTTCAGTGCCTAACGACTCCTTGAGTTCACATGTGGGTGGTCCTTACTAATTCCACTCCAGAAAGTTGAATAATGTAATTCTGGTTGGGGTTAATGAGTGTGTGCATGGAGTGTATGTTTATACCCTTGAATTTTTTAATGGCTGATTTCTACCTCCATATTCGTCAGTGCACATTGAAGAGTTTTATCTTCATATGCCCTCCATCCTATGGCTGTTATTTAGACTTTACTACCTTAACCATATGTAGGCTTGAAAAGCCCCAAGTCATTTTATCTTTAAGGACTGCAGGATTTTCCTTCTATGGCAAAGTGCCCAACTATGTCAGAATTTCATGTTTATTTTGTTTCAATTAGCAATTATTTTCCTGCTACTCTTTAACTTGTAGGAGTTTCAAGGCCATATGCTTCCTTGTTTTCTATTTATAAAAGCTGAATTGTTGACTAATTATTTTCACTTAACCTATGAAAATCTTTTTGTGTTGGCAATGGATCCTTTGTTGTGTCTATGGACTTGTTTAGCTACTAGTTATTAATTACTTGTATGGTATTGGTGGATGTACAATGCTCTAATGTTTCCCCATTATTTATTCTCATGTTCATAGTTTCATTGGAGTATACCATCAAGCTTGCTTCATGTGTTTATAAATGTATTTTAGTCTCCTATACATAATTTCGGTGGAGTATACTATCAAGCTTGTTTGTTGTGTAGTTTATGTAATCATAGGAATGATGTAAGTAGTAATTGTTGTACAATTTATTTAGCTCTCCCATATTCACAAATCTATTCACAATTGAACTACAGAATTATATCATGTTCATTTAATATATCTAATATATTAGTGATTTCTAGAATGATATTGTGTAAGTCATTTATTTATTTCAAATAAATTCTGGTCTCAAAATCTGGTCAAATATTATTATTTATTTTTTGACCGTTAATCCAACATTCAACTATTATTTCCTATAAAAAGGGTTATCCAGCTCCCATTTAACTATAAGGCTCTCTGTGGTGGCTGATGATGGATGGAGTCACCATCCAAAATGTTGGACAAATCACTTATGTTACACAATATTATTTTGGAAATCACTAATATGAAAATTGTGGAAGTCTCCAATCACTCATAATGAGCCTCTATGGAGAGGCATACCTCAAAGAGATAATATTTTTTGATAATATGTGCATCAAATTCCAAAAATGAGTTGTTTATTTGGCCTTTCTCAAGTGACGTAGAGATGTTGCAACCTTAGCATCACTCACCTATCTCTATTTTCCGTAAAAAAGAGAAGATCTAGTAAAAATCTTAGGCAAGGACAACGTAGCAACCCTTCATGCTGAAATTTGATTTCCAGGTATGCGCTCAATGTTCTTTCTTGAAATTTTTTCTCTTCTCATATAAAGCTTGCTTCATGTATTTGCGATGACATTTGGTTGGTCATATATTTTCACTCATATATTTCAACTCTTAAAGCATTTGAATCTGCCTCTAAAATCAAAATTCAAAAATTTAATCACCTATAATCCTCCCATCACTATTTTGTTCAAAACAATTGGTGTTCTCAGTCTGTGGAATCCATCCCTTCTTCTGTCACCTTCAATGGTTTGCAATATTTGATTTCTCTTAGTCCCTAGATAATCCCATATGCACCCTCTGAGACACCCTTAAACTTGCATCTCTATTATTTAATCTCCACTCTCCCATCCTCGGAACCTTCCACCATTGTACCTACTACGCTTCATACGAAATCTTCCTTCCATCTCTCGGTGCACCATACTGTCCCCTTTCTAAGTGAAAATTAGATCTCTGCTTCAACTAATGAGAATTCCACTTCAGTCATCCTAATATCTTCTTTGAGCTAGGTCGAGGTCAACCCTAACGTCCCACCCTACCATCTTATCTCATCCTTCTTATTGAACCCCTCTCCTCCTATGTCTATGCCCTACCATCTTATCTCATCCCTCTTATCGGACACCTCTCCTCCTACATCTGATCCCTACTAATCCTGCTCAATATCTACTACTGTTACTTTCTCTAAGGACTCTGCCTACGTTCATCAAAATTCACTATCCAATCTGAATCGATCGTCCATTGATGATGTTCCTCCTCATAACCATTATAGTTTAAATTCAATTCCACCTATTTCCAAATTGATTCCTTTTGCGGTTAATCAACTAGTTAATCCTTATGACCATTATATTTCATAACTTTCCAATTCATTTCTGTCCAAATTTTTTGACATCACCATTAATCCCTCCATCAATATTTTTGATTCAATATCTAGTTCTATTTATACTATTTTGAATAGTTTAAATGTTGTTAATATCCCCATCAATCGCTCTTTAAACAATTCAATCTATTCTTTTTCCAATTTCGTTAATAATCGCAAATGAAATTATATTTCAAATTATACTCTTTCTATTTCTAATTTGTCTACTAATTTCCATAACAAGCATTCACCCAATTGAAATTCTCCTCTGCCTAATTCTAGTTTGTCTACTATTCTCCAAAATAAACATTTACCTAATATGATTCTTAATAGTAATATTGACTATTCTCTTTCTTCATAGAAATTTATCTCATAGTAATAAATATCTCTCTCACTCAATTAACATGCTCGATAATAATCTTGACAACTCTATTATAGACACTGACTCCTCTTCTACCCCCTCTTCCACCATATTAGCCATCCATATGTATTGAACCTGTAATCACTCAACATCGATCCCCCGACCCGCTAATTGCTGAAAAAGGCTTCAACTTCCCTCTTGCTCCTCGCAGGATTCCTTTTGAAGAGATCCTTTGCTCCATTGAGCTTATTTCCCAAAACCTCCCTTCGCACATTGCTTAAGATATTTGAAAAGATAGTGGAAACATTTTTCATTGTGTTAAACTGCCTCCCCCAAACCTATCTAAAGATGAGTTCCTCGCAATCAAATGCCTCAATGACAACCATCATATCCTTGTCCTTAAAGCGGATAAAGGTAATGCTACAGTTATCATGAACTTTTTTGATTATGATGCTAAAACGAATCATCTCTTGTCATATTATTCCTATAAAATCTTTCCAAAGAAGCCCCTAAGTGATATTTCCTCACTAATTGCTAATGTCATAAAGTCCTCCTCCATCCTTATGTCCATTCAATGCAAGCTCATTCCCCATGCCCCACAAACTTCGAAAATTTATTGTCAACAAAAAATCCATAAATGAGATATTCTCCTTCATCCCATTTTTAGTGTCGTTGGGTCTCCTAGCCACTCCATGAGTCATTATTTGGGCAACAACCTTCAGCAATTTGGGGATTCCACACCCTATTACATTAAGGCTTATGTTTATTTCATTGAAAATACCAAACCCATCATGATTGATGATAATGTCTTGTTGGTTAGTTTTGACATTGTTTCCCTTTTCACCAAAAACCATGTCCCTGAATCTCTGCACTTGATATCCCAGGTTGTTGGCGCTAAAACCCTGAACCTAATCCAAATTTTACTAAACTCCACCTTCTTCTATTTAAAAGGAACCATAAATGAAGAGACTGAAGTAACAACTATGGGTTCCCCCCCATCTTCGATAGTGGCTAACATCTTCATGGAGCACTTTGAAACTAGAGCCCTCAACTCTTGGCATTGCAAAACCAAATGATGGTTCTGGTTTGTGGATGAGAACTTTGTCATTTGGCAACATGGTCATCCTATGTTATGTGAGGGTGATATAATAATAAGATTCATAATATTGAATTGGACATGGTTAGTCTTGTAATATTGTACATACTTTTGCTTTCTACAAAATGTTTTCCCATATTAAAAGTACTATAAAGAGGGTAAGTCCTAAAAGAAAAATCAAAGGGCTAAAAGAAGAGGATCAAAGAAGAAAATAAAATATGAACCCCACCAAAAATAGATAAAAAAATAGATTCTGAAGCTGATGCAAATTCAAATTCCACTACTTTTTACATTTCCTTGCAAAAAATAAGATTGTGTGTAGCTTGTCAAAAATGCCACAATCCATGATGGTCAAATAGTTTACTCTTAATTCATTCACACTTTAAATTTCATGTTGAAAGATAGAGAATAAAGATCTAGCCAAACTATTTAACCTTCGCAGATCAATAGTTAGGTAGAGAATAATAATGAGCTCATCAATTTAATCTGAGCCATTGGAAGTTATAAGATTAGAATTAGATAGTTTGATTATCAAAGAAAAATAAATAAAGGGTCAGCAAGCTCAAATGCAACCAATAAATGAAGAGAAAATGCTAGGGTAAGTAAAGGGTAGGTAAAAGAGGTTTTGGAGTACACAAGGTTGCAAGCTCAAATGCACCTTCATTATCCTTATTCCTACGTTTCATGTGTAGGATGAATTATCAAAGAAAAAAGACATTCACAAAATTCATATATTACTTTGGGTATTTACCCTAGAAATTTCTATATAATTTTGGGTCTGAATACTAAAGCTTATTCATTAATTTCCCATCATTTCATTGAACCCCTACATGTCTATTTTATTAATTTCCCTTCATTACCTTTCATTCCCTAATGTTTTTCACCTTCTTAATTTCAAAGGACATTTCCCTTTTCATTTACCCTTATTCTAACACATGTCCATTATGAAAACCCTTTCCCTTCATTTTAACCCTTTTTCCCTTTATTTCACACCTTTCCCTAGACATTACCCTTTAAAAATCATTCTCCCCTTATTAATTTCCCTTTCCCATTTAAACTCGCTAAATCCTCCTTATCGTAGGTTTAAAAAGTTAAATTTATCAGGCCCCATTGAAAACACTCTCCCTGATACCCTTTAAAGTCAACCCTTATATTATTCTAACCTAAAGTCTCACTTTATGTATTCCAATCCCCCACTTTATAACTCCCCAACCCTCACAAAAACTTTGTATATATTTAAAACCAATTGCATATATTAAATCTCGTAATTACTTTTTAATTAACTACATTTCATTAAAACATGACACCATTTGGAGACTCACCCCTTGCAACTCCACCATGCAATAACCCTTTGATCACCCACCTCCAGATCTAAGAGTCCACATCCCATATCACGCGCTCCGAAATCTAATCATTAGCATCCTAGAAGCATGCGAGACTCACGGTATTACCTGATCTCCATTTTTCAATGTCATGGCCCCACATTATATCGTGTGATTTGAAAAAATACCACCCTACACTCAAAAGCGGTGCGGTAAGCCACAATACCACCTTCGTAGATAAAAGGAAACCGTCTACTATTCAAACATTAATCTCACGCCCAAAAGTTAACCACTATTGGTTAAGAACCAAAAAGCCACCATTTTTACCCTTTTACTATTATTTTGTTGAAAAACACCTATGTCAGCCAATTCTAAAGCCTAGAAACCTTATGCCAGTATTTTAACCCACTTTATGACCAGAAGACCCTACAGACTCAAATTTGAAGTAGCATAAAGACAATTGAAGACTCAGAAAGCCTCAACTACTCCCATAGAGCCCTGACTGCACACCTAACTGTTGTTTTCTAGATATTCCTAAAAGTGCAAGAAAGGCCCTGTACTTAAGCTCTACACAATGTTTGTAAAAGGTTAATTAATTGAACTAATTAAAAAACCTTGCCAAACTAAAGAAACCCCCTGTGCATCCAAAAATCCCCTTTCAAAGGACTGCATTCATCTTTTGCACTATTCTAGAAGTCTTGAGCTTACTCCTTAAGGTAGATAGTAATTAATTCAGTAAAATAAATAAAACTATGGCTTCCCAAAGCATTTTCAATGAAAAACCCCTGCAAATCCCTCACCTGGATATTGATCACCTTGCGTTGGATGTTGGCTCATTGGGGCCTGACCCAGGTTCAAAAGTGTTTTATATAAACGAATCACACACTACTGGCCCTTTTGGAAACACCACAAAGAGTGGATTGAAGTCTCACCCGAGGTAGTATGGGAGGGTGCTGGAACCAGGGGTCGCGTACCAATCGACACACTTACGCTACACTCCACAGTTGCCTGGCCCTCGCGTAGCTCTGCGACGAGCCACTTCGTAGATTCCTTACTATTATTGTGGTTATTATGGATATGATCTACTTCTTAGAGTCTTAATCAAGCATTTAATAATTAGAACCAATGCATGCACCCATAAGCCTTAAAGATATGCATAAAACCATAAAATAAGAATAAACATACAGAGTTGTGACTAGATGCACAATAATTCAAAAACACTTACTTTTATTAATCTTTTGTTTCAGTATAATCAATTCTGCTATGTGCACTCAACTGCAGGGGTCCATGCACACGGCTGTGGAATCTACCAGGCTTACACTAACTACTACTGACCCCATATGGACTTACAGACTCAAAGAAATCTAGTCTTTACAAACACACACCACTTTTTATTTTCTCCAAAAGCTACCTTCTAGCCTTAGTGCCTCGCTTTATTTATACATTCCAATGTTCCGTAGACCATGGGCAGGCTGATTTGCTCTCTATTATCTTACATTATTTTTGGGTAGACAACCCTTTGACTTGACCCATTATAATTCACACTCCACACACTTTACGAAACTTTTACAACATCAATACCCAAATTTGTGGGCTTTAAGCCCCAAAATCATTACGTAGGGGATCCGCTACCCAATAGGCCCCCAACACAATCATTATGACTCACCTTGAGTCACTCGTTGGTGTGGCAAGATGCATTGCCAAGGGGTCGCGGTCCACCATTCCTTTGAGTGATGCACTATGTTTTGTTGCTCCAACTCTGCCTCTTGCAAAACTTCTTCAAGCTCCTGCTCCATTTCCTCTACTAATTTGCTCAACCGATGATGCTCATTCTGCTCTGCTTAGTTAACATAATTTGACCCCTTATAGGATTTTAGCTCTAGCTAAGATGTGAAAGGCAGGAATTTGTTGTGCCAGAGTAGCAAGTTTCTGATCTCTGGTCCAGCATACACATTGTCCACTAAAGCTTGTGTTACATTTTTGCAAGAGAAATGTTGTTGTCTGCAAGGTCCCAATATTCAAGCTGTGCCAGAGATGAACTGTTAACCAGAATTCTGTCATTTGTCTCAAGATTCACCATCTTTCCCTTATCTTTCATGGATCGCCTGTTGAACTCTGGTTTACGTAGCAGAATATGAAGCAATCTTGCAACTTTTCTGATGATTTCCAGAACATCCCCTACCATTGGTGTTGAGCTTGACATGACGTCCGCGACCATTGACAATAAACTATCGGGAAGGTCATGCATATCTTTTGGCAGTGTTGAAAATCCTGGGCTTACTCCCCTATCGTCGAAGTTCATCAGTTCCATACCTATTAGAAGGCACAATAGGTTAATTCCCCAGATACCATAGTTTATTCAGTGGATGCATCACTATGATTTACAGGCTTGTTGAAATTCAAATTTAGCCATTCCCTCCTTTTCTGGCTCATTAATGCTAGACCTACAGTAGATCGTTTGAACCTGGCTTGTACTTTGTATCTTGATTTCCTGTTGCTCGCTACTTTTCACCATAACTTAGACACCTTATCATGAATAGTGACAACAACAATCACCTCCATATTTATCCATGCAACAATGTAGCCCCTTCTACGTAGCCCTGACTGTTGTGACCTACCAATCATGCATACAACACTCTTGTTGTGCAGCTTCCTAACCGACTGTTTTATCGTCCCATGCTCTCTTTCAACTATCTGGAGCAGTGAGACCGTGCTTCGGTCAGTTAGTCAGGTAGCTAGCCCACCCATATAGGGCTTCATGTGACTACAATTTACTTTTCTTGGGAAGGGTTCCTCATTTAGTTTAACAAGTTGGACCGCACCTTCGTCTGTGACCTCTTTTACCACATAGGGTCCTAACCAATGCATTCTAAATTTTCCAGGAATTTTTTCGAACTTACTGTCATATAGTAATACTAAATCCTTCATCTTGAATGTGCACAACTTGATATGGTGATCATGCCAAGATTTCTCATGTTGTTTCTGTACCTGTTGATTGAATCCTACAAGAAACCGTTCTTCTTCAAGTTCTTCCTGTTGCACGAGCTTGTCTTCCAGGGCTTCGCTATCCAACATGCTTGCCATCACTAGGATTCATAGACTGGGTAAAATGTATTCCATTGGCATAACTACTTCCATGCCACAGACTAACCGAAACATTGTCTAACCTATCAATTCCTTGCATGTGGTTTGGTAGGCCCATAATAAAGCAGGTATATGCAATTTCGGGTTGTTTCGCTGCATGTTACACACTTTAGTTAGTGCATGCTCCCTGTTAAAGGCTTCTACTATCCCATTGGCTTGCGGGTGATATGACATGCTCTTTTGATGATACACGTGGAACTCTTCAGTGAGTGAGATAATAGTTTTGTTTAGGAAGTGTGTTCCACAACCACTCATGAGAATTTTCGAACATCAAAACTATGTGAGCAAGCTTTTGAAAAACATTTTGTAGTCATGGCTACTATATAGTCCTTAACCGGTTGTGCTTCTGCCCACCGCATGAGGTACTTAGTCGTGGTGATGATGTAGCGTGCACCTGTTTTCCCTTTAGCCTTGATTGGCCCTACAAAGTTTATTGCCCATTTTTTGAATGGTTGCAGTGTCATCTGTGGATTGAGTGCCATCTCATCCCTTCGTGATGGTTTCCTAGTCCATTGACATACATCACAGGTGTGAAAATATGCTTTCGAATCTTGATGTACGGTTGACCACCATAGTTCGGTGCGAAGAATCTTTTGTGCGGTCGCATGTCCCGCATAGTGTCCTCCCACAACCCCCCCATGTGCTTCTGTGACGATTTATCCTCGTTCATATTTCGGTACATATCTTCGTAATATCTTATCATTTCCCATTTTATAGAGGTGCTCAGTGATGATAAGAAAATCCACTGCTCGAATTACCAATTCTTTCTTCTCCTAGACTGAATAACCCTGTGGTGTGGTCCCTGTGGTTAACAAATGGATGATATTTTCAAAGTGGCCATCTGTGACCTACAGTACATAGATCTATGCATCAGATAGACCTTCCTCCAAATTTGTTGGTTCCTAGCCGATCTTAATTCGTGATAGGTGATCTGGTCCCGGATTTAAGCATCCTAGTTTTACAATGACCTCAAAGTCATACTCTTGAAACAGGAGCAGCCATCGGCATATGCGACCCTCTAATGCAGGCTTATTAACTAAGTATTTCATTGCAAAATGATGAGTATACATCTTCAAGTGACCACCCAGCAGATAGTGGCGGTATTTCTGAAGTGCTTATACCATCGCTAATCCTTCATTCTCAGTAGTAGAATACTTCTTTTCAGCATTGGTCAGCCACCAACTTGCAAACACAATCAGGTGATTGACACCTTCCACACCTTTATGTCTAAGTACAACGCCTAGTGCAATACATGACACATCAACATGTGCATGAAAATCAATGTCCCATTTTGGAAAGACCAGAATGGGAGCAGATGCCATTTTTTCCTTGAGAACCTCTAGACTTGTAGAATTGAGGCTTCTGTGATTGACCAAAGTTATAAGAAGAGCTTCAGCGAAAATCACATATAGAAAGACCTTTGTGGATGCATTTCGAACCAACTAGTGTGGTTCATCGTCAGGACAAGTTGAAGATAGATCCAACTACACCTATTAAATAGATTGAGCAGAGACTCCAACGGCTAAATTTGACCCTAGGACCCATGGTCAAATTTTATTTATTTAATTA
>APFE031520027.1:0-10103 GCA_000404065.3 Pinus taeda | reverse complement strand
AAAATTTGACCAGGGTCAAATTTAGCTGTTGGAGTCTCTGCTCAGTCTATTTAACAGGTGTAGTTGGATCTGTCTTGAACTTGTCCTGACGATGAACCACAGTAGTTGGTTCGAAACGCGTCGACAAAGGTCTTTCTATATGTGATTTTCGCTGAAGCTCTTCTTATAACCTCTAGAATTTTCTTACATTCCTCATTCCAACAATATGTAGCCTCCTTTTTCAACAACTGTTCCATTGGTGCCGTAATTTGTGCATAGCTCTTAATAAACTTTCAATAGTAACGAGTGTGTACGAACATGGTGCACAGTTGTTTGATACTTCACAGTGCTTCCAGATTGAGTATGACAACAATCTTCGTGGGATCCACCATCAGGCCTTGTCTGCAGACCACATGGCCAAGCAAATTTCCAAAGGGAATGAGGAAGGTGCACTACTTAAGATTCAACACAATTTGGTGGCATTGACAAGTATCCAACATCAATCGTAAGCTCGCTATATGTTTCTTGACTATCCCAAATACAATTCAATTGTCAAAATAAACCTCCAAACAATTATGGATGAATTCCTTGAATGTAGCCACTACTACACGCGAAAGGATCGCTGGCACGTTCTTCAACCCAAAGGGCATAGTAGTGTATTGAAAAAATACCCATTCAATCATGAAGGATGTCTTTCTTCTATATTCTGGTGTGATCTTGGTCTGATGGTACCCTAAGAACCCATCCATGAATGAGTACACTTCCTGTCCACCAACATTCTCTAGGACTTCATCTGTAAATGGAGTCGGGAATGCATCATGAACACAGGAAACATTTAGCTTTCATAGTTTCACACAGATTTGAATTTCACCCTTCTATTTTTTCTCCTGCACTATCATAAGACTCACCCAGTCAGACTCTTCCACTGGTTTAATAATTCCTGGTGCCAACATTTTGTCCAATTCTTCAGAGACCTTTTCTTTATACTTCGGATTCAAACAGTAAGGATGCTACTTAACTAGCTTCACTTCCCGTTTTAGAGTTATATTCATCATTCTTAGGTCGCCGGGGATCCATTTTAACTCCATGATTTTGGTCAGGAATAAGTCTTTATATTCGGGAAGTAACTCAACAACCTTATCTACCATGGCATCATCCAAATAGTCCCCCAATGTCTTGTACTTTAGTTCCTCATCTGTACCAATGTTTACTTGTTTCATTTTCATTGGCACAGTGATGTCAGGGTCCTTGATTAGTGCTCCTCAAACATCATGGATCCCTTCAGTTTCTAGAATACTAATGTTTCAGGGGTCCTCATCCTCATCCTCTACTTGTACATTGTAACATTCTAGGGCCTAGCTTAACTGATGTGACTAAATGAGTTGGATGATTTCTCGTGGTTCCTCTGGTATTTTGAAAATGGCGGCTTTCACAACTTGTAGTGTATTGTCAATAGTATCCACCCATTAGTCATCAAATAATAATGTTAGCAAAAATCCCTCACACAAGATATCCAATTCGACTATAACATGTTGGAGCTCTGTCTCAGTATACTAGTTTCTTGGGATAACATCCAGGGTATGATAGAATAAGTGTACCCATTTAGGCTGGGGCTCTTCGCCATATGCTTTTTTCCATTTTGTGAGGTGCATGTGTGGGTCATCATGTCCATCGTACTTCTTGGTTATTCGCAGTTCTATCTTCCCAAACCTTAGCTGCATCATACTTCTGCAGTCGCGCCAATTTTCAAAATTTCCTTCGTGTGTTCCCCACCAACCTGCAGGTGTTCCATAAAGTACCCATTTTAATGCATCAAACCTCTGATGCTCTGGTACTGCACTCTCAAACTTGTCCAACAATTCATCCAGCATTGTCAATCCATCATAACTTGGTAGATCTCAAGCCCGGGTTGTTACGCAACGCACTGGTTTGGTCATCATATTACAATTTAGCATCATCACTTCACTTAATAACCAATTGTGCCATCATTCATCTTCTTTGTCTCAATCTGCAAGGCAAGATTCTGTGCATCCCCACGAGACCCTTCCATTTACTATCAGATTTAGCCAATCCTGGTTTCGTGCAGTTATTTTGCAGATACAATCCAACTCCTCATTTCCTCCCTAATCGCGCATGGGTTCGGTGTAGTGTTGTCCTTCAGCAGGATCCAGTGGAACTATCATGCCTAGGGACCTTATCTCAAATATCATCTTCCGGATTTTTAGGTTGATGACTCCATTCATATCCGTAGCCCAGTCTTTTCCTAGCAACGTGGGGTATGAATTACTGTCATCCACAATCTTTATTACCTCGAAGTCTGTGTGCATGCTCACAACTTTGATACCCACTGTTACCCCTTGCAATCTCCCCATGGGCAACATCTTTTGTTGGTTAACCATCCATAATTGAATAGGAGAACATTGTAACATGGGCCTCCCCATACATTCCTAAGTCTCTTTTAGTAACACGTTCGCATCCGATCCTAAGTCTAAAATTACCTAATCCATCTCATATTCTCTGATTTGCGTCATCTATCTCATTTCCCGTCTAGTGCACAGTGCATGCCTTCCCAATTTTTGGACTATGTGTAGTTCACCTAGTCTTGCACACCTAGTGATAAGCTCTTGTAGTCCCTTAACCACCTTATTCTCATGGCGCAGCATCATACATGTCTCTAAAAAGGTAGTAAGCATAGAAAGATCCATTCCTGTTTCTAGTTGATCCTTACTACTTGAAGTAGAGACATCTGCGAAGCTCTTCTTAGCTTCCATACAATTTTCTCTTACACGTTCTAAGACAAAATTAGGTTCTTTTGTAGAAGCCTTATATACCCAGGTATCTTCTTCAGGCTGCTTCCCCTTATCTTCCCCCATGGTTGCGGCACTTCTGAGCATCATATTCACATTGGGGTGTTCTTCGTGTGATTCGGACCTCATCATTTGGATATTTTGAGTTGGAGTAGGTTGTAGTACCCCTTTCTCATGCATTTGCGTGATCAACGTTGGACAATATCGCATTTCATGATCAAAGTTCTCAAGTACAGACAAGATATTCTCGATGGGTTGGTACACTCGCGAGTGTAGTGCCCTGATCCTCTGCAATTATAACATATCAGCTATCCGCGCCCTTCTCTAGGTCCCATTTCTTCTCTCCCTCATTCACGTCCTTTGAATCCACCGTGTGCCATTACTGTGGCTGGATCGAAACCTCACGTTTCAGTCTGCATTTGATAGGTTGGGGTCCTATCCATCATTACCTCATAGCTCCGACATGTTCACTCATCGTGACACACTGATTTACAGAAATTATAGTACAGTTGTTGCAGAGTCTAGGTATACTTCTGCAATAGGTGACAGTTGTCTGTAAAGTGTTTTACTCACACCTAACAAATTGCACACCAGAGTGCAGTCTCTGCACTCAGCCCTACTTGTGCTTCCGTTCTTAATTGCATCAGTCCTCCTCCCACCAAATAGTTCACGAATACAGGACAATGATCCTAATTGTAGCCTTATCCTTTAAATTTTATACACCACACTTCTTCATGTGCCTCTCACTGATGCATCCTATCCTGATTCAAACTTTGCATCTCTAAGCATAGGGTTTTTAGTTGCATGTGGATTTGTTCGACTCCCAACCCCAAGTCCTATATTGATGTTTGTGCAACCTCATCGCCATTTCCACGGCCTCTGCCTGTGTTGAGAGCTTTTGTTACGATAGTGCCATCCTCAGGTGTGGTTTTAAAGACACCAAAAACTATGTGTGGTGCTGCACATCTGTTGGTTTCATATTAGCCTTGCGGATCACACATTTTAGCCTCTAATCTAGATCCCAAGGGGTTTCGCTAGAAAGCATTGCAATCTCCTTGAATCCAATGATCGACTACATTTCTGATTTCGACCAACTAAATTCTGTGTTCAATGCAATATGGATCTCCACTATTTTGACATTTTGGTGATCATTCGAGTGCTTGATATAACACATCAGTGCACGTTCCTCCAGTGCACTTACCAATGTTGCCTTCTTGATGTTATCATTCGTAACCCCTTCCGCTTACCATACTGCTCTTACTATGAACCAAAACTGATCTGGGTCTTCGTTTCCTACTCCTCTTAATATAAGCAACTTGATCGCACTTGCCATGCTAAACTGCTAGCTCGGTGGAGGTGGTGTGGGTGAAGTCAAAGGTGAAGAAGGTGATGGGAGTGGTGGCATTAGTGGGGACGACATCCGTGGAATCCAATCCTTGATCAAACTGACTACACTCCTCGGAGAGACCCAAGCACGCTCTTCGTCACTTGCTCGCAGAATAGAAATTAAAGGATTGTTTCCTTACCCTTCGATACATTTTTAGGCCTTTCCGCTCCACGTTGTTCCACTCATTAATGGATTCGCATCACTCATTCCTCACATAAGATTATCTTAATCTAGGTATTCGACAATAGGATGTACTTACCTCGCGATTTGTCGAGAAAACATATTTCTACTTCATTATAGCTGACAGTTGTGTCGATCGCAAATTTAGTTATAAACCCTCCTATGATCCGATCCAGCCAATGGTCTACAACTCACGTGATTTTATATTTAGATGCTTCTAGCCCGCACACCGACTCAGGAGTCCATACTATGGGCTGATCAAGCTTAAAACTTCCCTGGCTGTCTCCTAGCCTTGCAATCCAATCATATAGCTTTGAAGAGAAAGACACAAAGAAGAACTCATGAATTTCCATATATACATAGCAATCGAGCCACCTCTTCTCATATATCTGCAAGGATTTGTTTTCTTGTACCACAAAATCCTGAAGCTTCTCATCCAACAAATACTCAATCTCTTTCTTCATAAGGTTCTAGTGTTCTGACATCAAACATCCCTTAGGAAGATCCTAGTCCTGGTAATGGAACCATTTGTTGCCTTATTGGGGCCTGACCTAGGTTCGAAAGTGTTTTAGCCAAACAAATCCTCCACTATCGGCCCTTTCGGCAATAATATGCAAAGTACAGACTGAAGTTTCACCCAAGGTAGTATGGCAGGGTGCTAGAACTAGGTTTCTGCACCATAGTGATGTCTTGATGAGGTCTGGAGGAGTCATGAACCGATCGACGCACCCGCGCTAGGCTGCATAGCTACCTGGCCCTCACGTAGATCTATGACGAGGCACTTCCTAGATTCCTTATTATTATTGCAGTTATTATGGATTTGATCTACTTATTAGAGTCTTAATCAAGCATTCAATAATTAGAACCAGCACGCGAAACCATAAATATTAAAGATATGCATAAAACCATAACATAAGAATAAACATATAGAGCTACGACCGATGCACAATAATTTAGAAACACTTATCTTTGTTAATCTTTTGTTTTAGCACAATCCAATTCCACCCTGCACACTCAGCTGCAAGGGTCTCTCCACACAGCTTCGGAATCTACCAGGCCTTTGCACACATAGCTGCAGATCCTACACTAACTACTACAACCCCACAATGACTTACAGACCTAGAGCAGTCTACTCTTTAAAAACCCATAACACTTTTTATTTTCGCCAAAAGCTACCTTCTACCCTTAGAGCCTTGCTCTATTTATACATTTCCATGGTCTGTGGACCATGGGCAAGCCGACTCGCTATCTATTATCTTACATTATTTTTGGGCAGACAACCCTTTGACTTGACCCATTACAATTCGTGCTCCGTGCACTTTACGGAGCTTTTACAACATCAATACCTAAAATTGTGGGCTTTATGCCCCTAAATCGTTATGTCGGGGATCTGCTACCCAACATTGGCCTACAGAGACTTTCAAATCAAAGGCAGTTTCCCTTAGCCATCTATTGAAACTCCACTGTTCGAGTAAAGGCAAATTCCTTAACCACAATGATGATATTCAGTTATGGGAATCAAACTTTCCCAAATACTTGTTCTCGTAGGTATACTAGTTCCCTGAAATCATCCACCTACACCAACTCTTCTATATCCCAAGCCAAAGAGCCATCGTCTCTCCTAACCAATAGATTTTATTTATAATCATTGCAAAGTGAATAAACCAAATGTTGTATACCTAGCCAAAGTCAAATGAATCCCCATTTTCTATTGAAAATCTACTTGAACTATACTTGAAGTTGGACCTTCCTAAGAGGTCTCAAATTTTTTAGACTTTCATCCTAGAAGAGGCTCATATTCCTATAGACAATCCTACATACTCTGCCACCATTTTATTTGAGAGGGCCATACAAACCGTAACCATGCTCTCTTGTATTCTAGGATATACCATTAATGAGCATGTAGATGAGCCTATACTTGCTTTCCTCTCTATTTTTTGCCCACGCAAGCCTCTAACTACAGTTTTCAATTTTGCCCAATCTTAGCAGAAAAATTCCATGATCAATTGATCAGATTGCCAACTGAAAGAGTAATCAAATACTCTTAAGAATTGTTCCACATGTTTTTATATTTCTAATCAGACAAGTTTCTAGTCAACATCCAAACGCTAGACACTAAGGGCCATCACAGATCTATAATCATTTGGACACCCTTAATCCAAAAATATTCCACTGTTTTTAGCTACAAGGAGTTCATTGATTCCTTTGTTAACCATGTTGTTAACATGCTAAGTAGTGACAATCAACCCAGGATAAGTGATGAGATAGAGTGTTACAATTGTCTAAAAACAATAGAATAGGAGACGGGTATTTATACTAGGACAACACTGAAATTAGGGTGTATGGATGCCATCTCACTCCCTATAAGTTGCCCAAATACCTCCGAGAAAGGATATTTGCATTAGCGTATATCAGGAAGATCATAAATTCAAATGATGTAAATTATCTATTAGCGAGGTAGAAAACCTAGTTCAAAATCAAAAACCAGCTTCATCCGTTTATCTCCAAAAGTAGGGAGGCTGAAGAAGAAGCAGAAAAATCATTAGAGGAAATGAAGTTCAGTAGCAGCTTCAAATGGAAGTATGACACTTTGTGAGTCATAAACAAACTAAGGCTCAATTTTAAATTGAGTCCTTTCATGCACAAGTCTAGGCCATCCATTTAAAAATATTCCATCCATCCGAGTGGTTAGAAAACACCTTGATAGATATGGAGAAACAGATGGATACTAGTTCCATTCTGCATACTCCATCCCTATGGGACAAAATTGCAAAAAGGACCAGGGAAGAAGGTTCTTGCTCCAACAAGGATACAACAGATCATAGATTTGAAATCATGTACAGGAAGAAGCCCAAGCTAAATCCTATAAATAAGCAAGAAGTGATAGTTGAGACAGTTGAGACAATTCAAATCATTGATATAGTTATAGTGCTTAGAGAGAACATAGCTCCAATAGTTTCAGAGGAAACTCATTAGCCTTCCACCTATAATACTAAGAGTATTCACAAGAAGCTTAGTACTAAAGTCATTTCATCCAGCAAACTAGTGGATAAAGACAAATATATAAAGGAGAAATATAAAGAAATCAAGTTGAGAAATGAGGCATTGAAAGTTGAAAGCCATGCCCAATATTTCTAACAGACTCCTAGCAATCAAAATAGGTTACTCAGCTTTTGACATTAAAACTGGTAAAATACAAATGACCTTTTTGTAGCCCATAGTACAGTAGCCTAAGCTAGCAGAAGATTACAAAAAGACATAGGTTGAATTTTTGGCCAAGGATGTTCATCCCATAGATCATATTGAATTTCATGAGCAAGGAAGAGAAATGATATACTCAACGATGACCAATAAGGCTACGAGTGTACAAAAACTTCAAAATTCTATAGACAATATCACAACATAGTTTAAGCTAGAGAAAAACCATCCTCATAAGTAAAGGATAACATAATCAAGTCACTAGAGGAATTGGTTATTGAGATTGGATATAATCGAAATGACACCAAGGTAGCAGAAGAGCTCCTAAAAAAGAAGCATGAATACATTGTTGAATTAAAGAAGCAACTAAAGTTTCCTCCTTCTGAACATCCACAAACCAAGGAATTTTTGAAGAGCCAAAGCCAAAAAGATGAGATGATGGACCTCATTCTGTAGTTAAATTTCAGTTACGAGAAATTGAGAATCAAATGGATAAGTTAGTGTAGGAGGAACATGCCAGCATGGAAGCAGCTACTGTCATTGTTATTCTTACGGTTACTATAGTAGTCCCTTCTACTTTGGCAGCTTCATTGGTACCACTAGCTCTAGTAGCTACAACACTTTCAACTGCATCAGCAACTACATGAGAAACAGGTTCAATAATAGCAACAACTCATTCTATTGATGAATAAACTAACTTGGTCAAAGCCATGGAGGATATGTCCATTCAAACCACTAAAATAAATGGACTTAAGGAACAAATAAAAAGTCTAGAGGATGAAAAGAAACTGGCCCAAATCATCCATAAGAATGAAGATCAGAAGTCAAACAGATTGAATGAAAGGATACAAATAGAGAAAGAATTGACACCCAAAGAGTTTGAGCCACTAGTCGAAGCAAAACAACTTTTATGGGCCAATGTCATTGACTCAACCAATGATATTTGGCCATCTATACAGGTGATATTTGAGAAAAACGATTGGTCAAAGAGGTTGGTGAGGAAATTCAAAGGGTTAGAGCTGAACTTGGAAATATGCCAGAAGAAGCCTCAAGAATAATCCCATTCCTTAACTGAAAGAACAAGTATGAACTGTAGGAGCTTGAAATAGTTGACAAAACTGGGACCATACTAGACATAAAGAAGGTAATCACCAAGAGGAACCTGATGACACAACTTGAGGATAAATTCCAAACAATGGATCTAGAAATAGCTAGGTTTATGGTAAAATTTAATGCTTTGAGGCAGAAAGGTCTGCCTAATCCATTGGTTATTAATGACAGGTCGATGCCACATGATGTCTATGATAAGAGAATCAGGGAAGTGGCAAAGGAATAAGCCAGCAATTCCTCTATGAAAGGGATGCCTATAGTAAAAGTCCTTTACCAAACTTTTGAGAACCTCTTTTACCTCCACCATGAGGTAAAACATCTTTTTGTAAACAAGCCCAATTTTGAAAAATACACAGAACCTGATGAACTCTATAGAAAAATGGTAAAATTAAATTACCATATGTAGAGACTTGGGAAAATTTGAATGATCTACTATAAAAATGCAAGGTAAACAGCGGATACAGAGCATTGAAGGTAAAACAACAAATTAGCTAAGTCAAAGAATATCAATCAAAGGCAGAGTAAAAGCACAACCAACATAGAGCGACAACAAAGATAGAAAATAGCCAAAGGTTAGACCAACAAATAATAAAAAGAGGTATAGCTTACATCAGTTACATATCTGTCTCTATCTTATTGCATGATGATATTGCTTTTCCCTTAAACAATTCCTAAAGCAATTTACAATATTTTGTAATAAGTTTTTTGTATAAATACTTCATAATTTGAAGTATAGAGTGTGGATTACTGAAGATTTGTATATTTACATTGATCTAAAACCTCAGGGTTTATTGCAACATTTTTAAGACAAAAGACTAGACTGAGTAATAAAGGCATTATGTTACAGGATTCATGTGTTGGGCCACTTTAGTCAAGTATATCACATACATACATGTTTTCCAATTTGAATGAAATAATTAGAATGTTACTTCATAATTTGTTTAAGCACACTCTCTCTTGGACAATTATTCATTTTGATGTTTTCTTCTGATATCCAGAGTACGATATTATTCATTGCTCCCTACTTTCAATTAACCACTTTCATTTCCTTCATTATCCGATTTGCGGAATCCTTAACTACTCCTTGACCTAGATTGAAAAACCACTTCACCATCCAACCTAAAAGATCTAAATTTGCTCAGCTACCTTACCAAAACTTGATTCGGTCCTGTTTTCTTGACAATTGGACTACATGGCCCAATGATAAAAAGACACTTATCTATCGATGTAAATTAGCGATTCCACTACCAAGTCAAATCAAAATACAATCTAGCTTAAATAACTAGCCTAAAATAAATTAACTCAACAAAGTTAAATGATTAAGAGAGAGCCCTCTCTGAGCATTAGGAAGGCTAGATCTTGATCTCAAAAGTCGGTTTGTGTTTACCTCTATCATTTCTTTAAACAAAAAATAACAACCGTAGAGAAATTTTAGAGTGATA
>APFE031520019.1:77328-88901 GCA_000404065.3 Pinus taeda | reverse complement strand
TACAGGTTGTATATCCCATCTACCAAGAAGTTTTTTGTGAGCAGAGATGTTCAATTTATTGAGGAGGAAGCTTGGGATGGAAGCATAGAGAAAACAGTGAATGTTAAAACATGTTTGTCTCGTGATGAAGATGATGAGGAGGTGGCTGAAACGCATCCCCAAACAGCAGTGCCAACACCAGGACAGCAAGGAACACCATTGAGGAGAAATGAAAGTGTTTCTCCAAGCACACCACAGAGTGGAAATTCAAGTGCATCTTCAAACACTTGCACACCGAATGAAAGAGGTAAGAAATTTAGAAACTTGAGTGACATTTATGATGAAGGAGTGAATTCCTTGTTTTCTTTGTATTGTCATGCTGATGATCCTATTCATTTCGAAGATGCAATCAAAGATAAGAAATGGATAGAAGCAATGGATGAGGAAATGAATGCCATAGAGAGAAACAAGACATGGGATTTGGTTGAGCTACCAAAAGGTAAAGAAGTCATTGGAGTTAAATGGGTCTATAAGACCAAGTGCAATGCTGAAAGGCCAGATAGAAAGACACAAGGGCAAGGCTGGTTGTCACAGTTCCAGGCATTAGTATGGGAGAGATTATGAGAGACTTTGCCCGGTGCAGAATGGAAACTGTGAGAGCAGTGTTGTCCATAGCAGCACAAAACAAGTGGAAAGTTTACCAAATGGATGTGAAGTCAGCATTCCTAAATGGAGTGTTAAAGGAGGAGGTCTATATTGAATAGCCTCTAGGCTATGAGAAGAAAGGCCAAGAACACAAAGTATGCAGATTGAAGAAAGCTCTTTATGGGCTGAAACAAGCGCCAAGAGCGTGGTACAGTAGGATAGATTTCTATCTACTCGAAAATGAGTTTGACAAATGTGAGGGAGAACCCACCGTCTACATAAAAGAAAAAGATGGTAAGATTTTAATTGTCGTGTTATATGTTGATGATGTGATTTTTACAGGTAATGATGACTACCTCTTTAAAAATTTCAAATCAGTCATGAAAGATGAATTTGAAATGACTGACATGGGTTTGCTGAGATACTTCTTAGGAATAGAAGTAGATCAAAATGAAAATGGAATTTTTATCTCTCAAGCGAGATATGTAAATGAAGTGTTAGGCAGATTTAATATGCAAGAGTGCAAGGCAGCGATCACTCCCACAGTAATGGGATTAAAACTCAGCAAAAAGGACAGCAGCAAGGATTTTGATCCTAGCTTATATAAGAGCATAGTTGGCAGCCTCATGTATTTAACAGCAACTAGGCCAGATATAATGTTTGCTGTTAGTTTAATTTCCAGGTTCATGGAGAGGCCAAAGGAAGCACATTGGCAAGCAGCGAAAAGAATTTTGAGGTATGTCAAAGGCACTAAAAGTTTTGGAATTTTATATAATGTCTCAGAACATTCAGATTTAGTTGGCTACACCGATAGTGATTGGGCTGGAAGTGTAGATGATCGGAAGAGCACTTCCGGTTATGTTTTCCATATGGGTTCAGGAGCCATTTCATGGGCTTCTAAGAAGCAGTCTATTATAGCATTGTCTATAGCAGAGGCTGAATATGTGGCAGCTACAGTAGCAGCATGCCAAGCAGTGTGGATGAGAAGAATGTTGAGAAGCTTAGGCCGAGAGCAGGCAAAAGCAACAGTGATTTTTTGTGACAATAGCTCAGCTATTGCATTGTCAAAGAATGCAGTGTTTCATAAGAGAACGAAACACATTGATACAAGGTTTCACTACATCAGAGAATTGGTGAACAATGGAGAAATTGTCCTAGAACATTGCAGGACTCAAGAACAGGTATCAGACATTTTGACAAAGCCACTGGATCAGAAAAGCTTTGAATTTTTGAGAAAATGTTTGGGTATGATTGAATGCCCAGCAGTTGAAATTAAAGGGGAGTGTTGAAAAAATAATTCCAACTTCGCATCGACAAAAGAGTGCAGCAGCCCAGCGATTCAGCGATGTGCAGCAGCCCAGCGATCCAGCGATTCAGCGATGTGCAGCAGCCCATCGATCCAGCGATTCAGCGATGTGCAGCAGCCCAACGATTCAGCGATGGGCGACTAAGCGATGTGCGATCCGCCGATATCGCATCGGCGAAGTGGCAATGGGGTCTTATAAAGTTTTTGGTATTACTTGCGATGAGCGATCGCCGATATCGCTATCGGCATTTCGCAATCGGGGAAACCAAATGGGCAGCCTTTACCATGTGATAAGTTGCGACTCGATATCCCGGACCCGATGGGTATTCAACATTTTGCTTAATATTATTTCGGGTCCGACAGTGGCTCGTTTTATGTTTTTTTTATGCATTTCAGACATATATTATAATATAGATAAATAATCGGAGGTATCGAGCCATATTGTGATCGGGATTTCGCAATCGGGGAAACCATGGGTGCACATATGTGTGCCATGCGATGAAGCTCGGACCCGATGGATTTCCAAAACCATATTGTATAATGGTTGAAGTAAAGGCCTGGAAAATAAATTTGACGTGAAGTAAAAGTCTCCTTACCGGCGTTTATCCCAGTAAAACAATAAATGCAATTTACTGTGGGTTGGTAAGTTTTTGATGAAGTTTTTAATTTTGCCTGAGCGGGAGTATGGGCATGGATAAATGTCAGTAAAATCATTTAATTCTTATTGTTTTTCTCTTACGGCAGTATGGCGAGTGAAAAATGAATGTAAGTTCTTGGTTGTCATATATATGTGTAATTTTTGTTTTATGTTTTTTTAAGAGGAGTAAAGCACAGCAGTGCGGATGCAATGTTCTGAATATGCAAATGAAGGCACGCAACAGTGTGGCCAAAACTCACATGTAATTTTTTTTTACACAGCAGTTAAATCTTTGTTTTGGTGAATCCCTCTGAGTAAAAGAGGATGAATTTTATATCAGTTTACTTTTGATGAATACAAATCCTTCTGTGTGTGTTTAATACTCTATTCTCAATAATTTCTTAAAAAGCTTCCATGTGCTAAGATCCTGGGAAAAAGGAAAACAGAGCATTGTCTCTGTGTGTGAATTTTTTTTGTTGTTTTTGGGATTTTACCAGAAAAATCTCCAACAGGGCACTAGGTTCTCACGTGATGTTATGTTATTGTTTCTGAATATGTCATCCCTGAATTAGGAAAATAATTCAGCCATAACAATTGTTCGGTAGGCTGAACGTTTTATCGGGATTAGTTTCAGTTACTAAGCCCACATGTCAATGTATGCATACTTCCCTGTCCGTCTGTGAGTGGTCCGCGCCGTCTGAATAGTATTCAGAGGTATGACTCGTCATTAGTCATTCTAGTTGGATTGTTTGCCTGCTCTAAGAAAGAGATTTCTCAGGGAGGTAGAATGAAATAAATTAATTTTAACCTCCATGACGCTAGAAATAGTTTCACTGCTACAATATATATTGAACTATTTTGCTATGTGAATGTCCAGGTGTCAGCTTTCTAACATTGATAAAAACATCACCATTGAAGATAATTTTTTAGATTTTCAATACCTGTAAAGCTGTTAGGGGAAGCACAAATGAAGGGAAAGAGATTGATAAATATATTTTCCTCTTTTGTGTGTGTTATGGATGTGGAGATGAAGCTAAAATGAAAGTTAAGGATCGTAGAAAATCGTTATGCATAGGGGTGGCTTACTAAGCTGTTATTATCATTATATGGGTTAAAATTAATTAATTCTTAAAAATTAAAAAAATATATATTTTTTAATGGTGGAAAATTTATTATAATACATGTGTTAAAATTAATTAATTTTTAAAAAATTAAAATTTTGGTGGAAAATTTATCATAATTTAATTGTCAAATTTATATTGGGATAATTATTACTAATTGCTATGTTGGAATGTAAGTTGATTCATCAATGTTATTCAAGGAAAATCGAGTTATTTCGAATTATCCATTTGTGGACGGTAAAGGGAGAGGTTTTTGCCCCTACCACATGCATGCTTCTGAGTCTTGGGCTACCTTGTTTCCTTACATGCTACCATGTTTCCTTACATCTGAACCGGTAAGGGGAGAGGTTTTCACTCATGGCACATGCTTTTGAGTCTTGGGCTACCGGGAGAGGTTTTCACTCATGGCACATGTTTTGAGTCTTGGGCTACCCTATTTCCTTATCTAACAAAAACAATTTATTAATCAAGCAAATGTAATTTTAAGGCATATTCTAGACCCAAAAATTAAAATATTTTTATAGAGAAAATAAATAAATTTAAAATAAAATTTTGAAGTATTTTTATATAGAAAAGAAAGAAATAAATAAAAAATGTAAACTCATTGTAATTTTAGAAGTATTTTAGTCTTGGTTGCTTATAGCTTGTAATTTTCTGATTTTAGAAGGACTTCATTGGCCTTTGAGGTTATTGTTACCCACCATTTTGTGGGTAATATCCCTAGGAGAATTTTTTTCTCCAAGATAGTCCTCAATCGGCAGCCAACAACCCCTTGCAGCCACCAACTAGCTCATTGTGCTATTTCTCTGCCACTTGAGCCAATCATGTGGTCCTTCGCCCATCTGCCATGATCATATGTTTGAAGGTGTGCCTCCTGAACTTAAAGGTATGCCTTCTAATTTGGAAATTGAGTATTGTAGTTTGCTTATCATGGACACTTCTGGGCATGGATTAATGGGGGAATTCAATAGAAAGAATGGGATAGGTATGTGCTCTTGTCCCCTAGACCCTTTTAATTTATTAACCTTGGATTCTGGTCTTGTGGGATCTCTTTTACTGACCATTTGGCTCTAGGGATGGTATTGGCAATGAACTGTCCCACCTTAAAAGGGGGTATTCGTTGCTATATCTCATGCATCATGCTCTCACCCCTTGAGCCCCGAGCAATTAATCAAATAAAATCATAAAAAGGCAAAAGGCATATAAAGAAGGGTGGAAAAGTCAAAAGAGCTAACTTATCCCGGTACTCGTAATGGGATCGGTATGTCACCAAGGTATAAGGCTGACATTGTAATGCAATATAATATTGCAATGTCACCCCGGTAATATTACAATGTCACCAAGGTATAAGGCTCACATTGTAATGCAATATAATATTAAAATGCAATATAATATTATATCGCATTACAATGCGAGCGTTTAACTGTAATGCTTCAACTGTGTTTCTTAGTCGCTAAATATCCACAAAAGCTGGCCACAAGTTATACTGGGTAGGCGATCCATAGTGCTAGTTTGAACCTGTCTCAATCACGGGATATAATCTACACAAACTAGGCCAAAAGTCAAAAGAGCTAACTTATCACGGTACTGGTAAGGAAATTGGTATATTATCTCTGACTGAAAATTGGGTTCTAGGATCAGATACCCTACTACGATAACATACCAATCTTTTAAGGGGGGAGATTAAGTTACTACGCATCACAACATATTGATCTTTTAATTGCAAATGTAGTTTTCAAATAAAATAGAATCTCATTTCTCATATCTTTAATATTTAATGTTGTGACTTTCCAATTTACATAATTTTTTGTTTAGAGGTTCACTTATATGAAGTTGTTTTTTTTTGAATCACTTAACTTTAATATATTTTTGGTGCTATAAAGGTAGACTGAAGAGTTATTGTACCTTTTTCTTTGAAAATAATGGATTGTTTTTTTTTCTTTGAAAATAATGGTTTTAAACGTATCTCCAAATTATTATAAAAAAATCTAATAATGTACTCTCGAAAGTTTTATTGAGTCCAGAAGCTTATTCTACAACCCAATAGGAGTATGATGTAGTGCACTTATCTATCCTAAAATAATAATAAAAATAAAATATTTTCTAAATAGAAAAAGAATGTTAGCTATAATAAAAAAACAAAAATAAATTTCATATGAAAAAATTAGAAGCAAAAAAACTGTGTTAATAAGATGTTTAAATTTTATACTTTTCAAAAATATTACATGGGATTTAAATAAACTATTTAAAAGAAAATATTTTAATGTGGTATATAATAAAATATTTGAAATAAGCCCCAAAGTTTAGTTCAATTGATTAAAATCAATGCCTCGCCATTCGAGAGGTCACTCTATGCCGACTTTTGTTATCGTCACTTAGTGATCGGCGGGAACTCATATGCCCACTTTTGTATCGTAACTTAGTGACCGTCGGTATGCCCACTTTTGTTATTGTGGAGTGATTATCGAACTCCACCGTGCGGCTTGAATGAAAATATCACAACAAACTTCGTTGCTAAGAAACCCCATTTTTTTTTCAGACGATGGAGCCCACTTGAACTCTATTTAAAGGGATGGAATACTACGGATGAATAAACAAACCTTAGCAGGCGTTCTTGTCGGGGTTACTATTGTCTGGTTTTTGTCTGCCAGGCTTGGCTGTTATCTAATAGCACATGTTTGCCATACTCTCATAGTCGGCGCCACAATCATGTTCGTGTGGTGCAAAATTTCAGCCTTTATTAACAAGTTCGTTCTTGTCCTCCTTGGTATCGGTAACATTTTCAAATGCAGTTTCACACTCAACACTTATCTTAAAAATAAAATCTATTCAGAAAAAGATCATTTCATCTGGTAGATATAATTAGCAAAAGATCATGGCATGAATTGGCCTATCTGACTATAAATTCTCCCGATGATTTGCATGGGCAGACAACTAGTGCGTGTTCTTCCTTGGATTGCTTTCTCTAAACTATTACAGGATGTTGCTTATGTTATCATATTTCACATGAACGGCTTATTTGCCTTTGCTATGATATATGATGATCCATTTGGCAGATATTTGATAAAATTTCTTGTGGTATGTGCATTTTAGATCTCACATATACCTGTTATTTCAATATTTTGCTTCTTTCAATGGTGCATGATTCTATCAATTTGAACCTGAAGATCGTAAAGGCTATTTGACGAAACAGAATATGTTAAGACTTAAATTCAATCCAGAAGATCATAAAGGCTATTTGACAAAACAGAATAAACTCAAAGTGAGCATAAAATTACATCATTCTACAAAATCTGCAGAGAGGGACAATCGATGTTGGAATATTTCCTTTTCAGTTAGCATTACTCATGAGTCATGCCAATAGTAACTCTTGCTTTTTTACAGGTTGTTGCATGTCTCACCTTTCTTTCCTTGGCTGGTAGCTGGGCTAATTTCTTGACTCTATTCTATTTTGGTAAGGACAATCCTTGTTATATTCGATACCCATTTTCTTTTCCTACAATTTAGTGTAGATTTCCACAACCATTTTGTTATGACAAGTTCAAGTAATTTTGTTGCATATATCAGAGTAAGCATACTTTTATGTATATCTCTGCTGCTCCATACCACTGGTTATGGTTTTGAACTTTTAAATTGAAATTCATTGGTACTGATCCTGGCTGCTTTACGTTCAGTGATTCTTAGCAGTAGTACTTACTCAGGCGTATTCCAATTCCAGTGTATTGTAGCTCATTATCCATATGGTTGTTATAAGGGTTTAGGACCCTACCCTATACATTATTAGCACTCACTTAAAATTCTGCTATCAGTTTTGCATGTGTTTAGGAAAATTACGAAGGCAGTAATATCTTCCCCGGGGTTCAATGACAGCGTGAATAATTTATGCGGTTATATTTTAGATCGAGCGATAGCGTCCATAACGGAACTGGAAGCGGCCATGTTTATTCCTAGAGCCATGGGCTTGGTGTTAAATGTACTGAAAATGTAGGGAAAGCAGGGGTTGATTTTGCTGCTTGTCGGGATTGGCGAAAACTATAATGATGCCAAGGCCTTCGTAGGTTTGTATGTTACAGATACAGTTTAGCCAAAGAAGAAAATGTTATCGGTAGTAATCTATTATGAGGTTTTCGACATTCCAGCATCCATCGTTCCTATTGTTCTGGCTTTTTTGAACATTTCTCATATATTGGCTTGAATTCCGATATTCAGCTATAAAATGTATATCTCCATCTTTATATGTACTATCTCCATTTTTATAATAAAAATATTGCCTTTTTTCGTGCTAAAAAACACGTTCAAGAATATTTAGCAATCATATGAGAAATATTGCTTCAAAATGCATTATCACGGTAAAAGATTTTCCCATTTAATGGTAGTTTTGGATTTTTAATAGTCATTTCCAATCTAATAGTAGATAGATTTGGATCTTTAACAATCATCGAAATATAATTTAAAATTTGGTATCACCCGGAAAGATTTTTCGAAGATTTTAGTGGCAAGCCTTCTGAGGAACACTTCGTTAAGCATTGAAAACCTTGGTCAGCACATTTTCAAGAACTTCGATGAATGCCTCCACTATCTTGTTAGCCTGTGGGTGATAAGGTTTTCTCTTCTGGTGATATACTTGAAATTCCTTCATTAGTGCGTTGATCATCTCATTCAAGAAGTGCATACCACGATCACTCATCAAGATCCTTGGACATCCAAATCGCATCAGTACATGCTCAAATAGGAACTTTGTAGCTGTCACACTCGTGCAATCCTTCACCGGTTGCACTTCTTCCCAACAAGTCAAATACTTTGTCGCAGTGATAATGTACCTTTCTCTAGTCTTCCCTTGTGGCTAAATGGATCCTATAAAATTTATCGTCAACTTCTCGAAGGGTTGCAACATAATTTGTGGATTCAAAGGCATTTCATCCCTCCGCAATGGCCTACCCATTCTTCGACATACATCACATGCCTTGCAATATGCTTTTGAATCTTGATGAAGGGTTGGCCACCATAACCCTGCGCATAGAATCTTCCGCACGGTTTCTCTCCCTACATAATATCCCCGCGAAGCTCCCATGAGCATTCGTGATCTGGAGTTTATCCAGGATAAATAATTAAAGGTATTACAGACTCATGTGCTTGGATGTGCATATGTTACTTTATGTAATGGAATGATAAGATTGCTAGAATACATAGACACTGAGCTAGTTAGAGAAAACATAACAGTCAAACATGCAAACACAACAAGTTTAATAAGGAGTTCACCCAATTCTCGTAGGCTACGTCTCCTAGTCCAGCCTTCAATGGTGGCCTCTCTATTATGTTTTCAAGCAGAGTTCTACAATCAGTGGACTCAATTCGAGTCTCACCAAATAGATGAAGATCAGTCGGACTGGAGTACACAGACTCTCCTTACTGATTCTCGACCTCAAATGGTCATAGTAGTATGACAGGCCTCTGCTGAGGAGTTTTCTTGAACCTATCAAGCCTTTTGGAGTACACAGACTCTCTGACTCTACTCTAGCTTTGTCTAGCTCGATGCTGCCTTTCGATCAGCTCGGCCTCTACTCTATTCTCTGTTCTTAGCTAGCTTTGTCAAACTAACTCTTGTCACTTCCTTTCTATTACCGACTTCTCTACTTTAGTCAGTTCATGGCTTTAAAGCCAGTTTACTCTTTTGACTGTTTGTTTCTGCTTCTCAGCCTTCTGGTTTCTCTGCCTCTATCCGTTCAATTTCCTCTGCTCTACATCATCATCACTAGGTAACATTTTGTAGGGAGGTGGCCACATGTTTCCTCACAAGCTGAGTGTCAGTTCTCTTTGAAGAGTCGTTATTTCTGTTGCTCCAAGATTGCCCACGAAACCGATTCCTCTGCCAACTCATCGATCATGTTGGACCGCAAATCTTATGCGACTTGGCCTAATTCCCTGTCAAATCTGGTCATCCATTGGATCATTTCTTTGTTGTTGATCTGGAGCCTCTAGATCCTATGGTCTCTGTCCATATTGGGCCGGTAAGTAGCATGAATTTTACCCGTCTGATGTGAGCGGTTTTCTCTCTCATCCACTAGACGCGTGTCACCCAATGTATGGTATCGGGTAGGACTCGGTCAAACCCGCTTACCACTTGAAGCCCTTCTAATATCCCACTGGTTTTAGTGTGGGACCTGCCTTTTAATGGAATTGATGATTTCCATACGATCTTATGCTTTTCTTAGGACTGAGCACTTAGGGGCTTTCCTTCACTGAGGGAGACACCCTGCGATACGCGATTAGCACTTTAGCATTAATCACGTATCAAAAACTACCCCTGTTTCTAGATTTGACCTCTCGTTTGTCAATTTGTGCTAGCGCGTGGTCACCATGGGCCAACAGTCTGCATGCTTTGACTGAGGGTCCTCGTTGTTCCGTGCTAATCACAAATTGCGATTGTTTAGAGGTTATTTCTAATAAGCTCGACATCCATAAGGATTTGAGACTTCAGCATGAGTTTTACAGAGTTCAGGAAACTTTAATAGTGTTTAAGGATCCGATTCAAATCAGTCCACGAGGGTGCTGCTTCTCTCAAACTCAAGTGCATATCGTCACAATATCTCATTAGTACCCATTTTGTACAGATGCCCAGCAATGATAGAAAAATCTTTTGCACGCACCACTAATTCCTTATTTTGTTGGACAAAGTATCCTTCTGGTCCAGTTCTTGTTGTTAGGAAATGTATTATATCCTCAAAATGACCATCTGTGACACGCATTGCAAATAGTTGTTCGTTAGGCAATTATTCTTCCAAGTTAGTAGGTTCTTCCCCCATTTCAATGCATGACAGATGGTCTAGTCACACGTTCAATCGTCCATGCTTCATAACAACTTAAAAATTGTACTCTTGGAATAATAAGAGCCATCTACACATTTGCCCCCTAACACAGGCTTATTGACTAGGTACTTTAGCATGGAGTTATCCTTATACATTTTAAAATGGCCTCCTAGCAAGTAGTGCCTATACTTCTAGAGCGCATACACCATAGCTAGCCCCTTGAGCTTAGTGGTAGAATAGTTCTTCTATGTTTTGGATAAGTTGTGGCTTGCAAACATGATAGGATGGTCAAAGCCTTCTCCACCAGCCTGTGTTATTACTATCCCCAATGCTATACATGATGCATCGAAATGTACATGAAACTCTTTCTTCCAGTCTGGGAAGACTAGAATCGGCACGGTAACCATCTTTTCTTTCAATATATCCAAGCTTTTATTATAGTCATCATTCCAGCAGAATGTGACATCCTTTTTAAAAAAAAAAATCATAGGCGCCGTGATTTGGGCATAGATTTTGATAAACTTTTTGTAATATCCCGTATGTCCCAAAGTAGCACACAACTATTTCACACTCCTCGGCACTTCCAAGTTTATTATCACCGCGATCTTCATGAGGTCTACCATCAGTCCTTGTCTGCAAACCACATGCCCCCATACAGTCGAGTCATCAAAATATACATCTAGGAACTTATTGTAAATTTCTTGAAAGCTGCAACCACCACGCGCGAAAAGATTGCAAGCGCATTCTTCAATCCAAACGGCATTACAGTGTATTGAAGACAACCCCACTCAGTCGTGAAGGTGGTCTTGCTGCTATCATCAAGCACAATTTTGATTTGGTGGTACCCAAAGAACCCATCAATTAAGTAATATGCTTCCTAGCCACCTACATTGTCCAAGACTTCATCCGTGAATGGAGTCGGGAAAAGATCTCACACATAAGCGTCATTCAGTTTTCTGAGATCCATGCATATCCTTATCTGTTGGATCCCTATAATACTAGTGATTACCCCATTACTATTGTAGTTGTACCCCTTATTAATATTGTTGTGCCCCTATTGTCCCCATATTGTTATTACT
>APFE031520019.1:54886-66647 GCA_000404065.3 Pinus taeda | reverse complement strand
TATGTTGTTATGGTAGTGCACCATGAAGATTCCTCAATTACCCTAAGTGCTTTGGTTATCTTGCTGAATACTTAAAGTTATCATCGTGTAATCAGATATTCGTAATTGTGTTTAATTATTCAATGTAACTGTATTTATTTGCGCATCATGGAAGCATCATAAAGGAAATTCATAAACAAAATATCCAAACCCATCAATAGAAAAAATACGCCGAAATTGCAGAATAACTCCTTTTATTAATATCTTCCAAGTGTTACAGACTCTATTCACCCTGTGCACACAACTACAGGGGTCCACGCACTCAGCCGTGGACTTCTATCCTAGGCCTCTGTGCACTTAGTTGCAGAGCCTCTACCTACACTACAACCCAAGACTTAGACTTCTTGCTCTAAATCTATGACTCTCTTACATCATCCATCATTGTATGTCTCCTTTCAAACTACTTAAAGCTTAGCTCTTTTTATACAATCCCATGGTCCATAGACCATGGGTAGTTCTCTTACAACCGACTTTACTTTTACAAAACTAACGGTGGACTACCGTTTATGACACATAAAACCTTCGTGCTCTGCAACCACAAATGCGGAGTATTTACAATAATATTACAAAAATTGACTTAAACATGGGCTTTTAGCCCGAAAATTTCCCTTTGGGGATCTTGCTCCCAATAGTCTTCCTCAGTTTTTAATGATTTGACACTACAACAAGAAGCCATTTTTCCAAGAAGAGCCACTTCATCGCCTTTCAAAATCAAATTTCTTCATAAAGAGACACTTGTACTTTAAGGTCCACCTCCTCTTAATACTTGTCGTACCATGTGTCGATTTTTGTCATGAGTAACCATCATTTACTCATGTTTCCATGGTCCCCATTGGGCCTATTCTATGTGGTAATGTCATCGAGTCACCCTTGTTCAGAGCATCCATGATGAGTCACCCTTGCATCCATGGAGTTTGTTTCACGTCCCATTGTATCATGTCATGATATTCCATCCATCTTTGCATACCATTCATCCTATGTTGCCCATTTTGGCCTCCAGTCATAATGTCCTCATCCCCTCTGAAGTTGAGTCTGTTGCTCCTAGGTCAACCATACACTTTATGCTTTGACAAGGGAATTCATCTGTTTGTCCCTTAGTTCCACTTTCCCCATTATCCCTGGTGTCAGTCCATCAGTTACTTTACTATTTTTCCTCATGCTTTAGTTGAGGATCCTCATTTCCTCATCTATCGTGGGCCCTATTTTGTTGACATCAACTCATTTATTCCAGAAGAACAACCTAGAGGGTAGTTTATTTTGGTTCCAGCTTCCAGTTTTGTTCAGCGTCTTGAATTGAGCAAAGGGACTCATTATTGCCCTTTGACTTGGTCATTTCATGTTCATGATTCATACACTTGATAGTCTAGTGATTCAGCAGATTGTACTAGTGATTCCCAGGTGTCTGTGAGATGTTTCAGACCTCATGAGGGGGTGGCCCTTCAGGTAGCCCGCCACATCACCAGATGCATTCCTATGATGCTACAGACTTAGATGTAGTTCTGCAGAGTTGATGGGTCTGATTCATACCCATTGCAATGTTCATAACATGCACGTCTCCTTTAGATGATACGTTCATTTTTGTAGAGCCCTTCCCTATTCAGTAGGGCTTCTCCAGTTGTTCTACCCTCCCTCCCACCCATTTTTTTAGGGAAGGGTCTTTATATCTCATGTAGTCATATATTATTGTATTCATCACTAGCTCCTTTTTTTCCAGGTGCATTATGTATATAGGACACATTGTATTATTTTATGGCTCTGTCATGCCAACATATCATGTACCATTCAACATGTACTTCATTTCTCAGTTTTATATTTCTGGGTGAACCATTATTTTTCTACTAATTTATCTTAGTGGGTATGGGTATGCCTCCCCCACCTCATTGAGGTTTGGTACCACAACATAAAAGGAGAATTGCACTAGTCTCGCCCCCTTTTTCCCTATCCTCTTTCAATTCAGCTCCATTGGTCTCTCTCTCTCTCTCTCTCTGACTCCCCTATGTTGTCTAATGATTATGTCTTTACAACGTACTTCGATCATACGTTTTTATCCTAACACACGTATGTTGGGGGCCAATCTGATATCATAGAAAAAATGATCATCTATCCTAATTTAGTAGATGGAATGAAGTACACCATGTAAACCAATTTTACCATAATAAAATTGCTTTCGCTGTGAGAAATTACCTAATAAACCACCTTTGTCAAGTAATTTATAGTTAAACCCATGAAGAATAATTAAATAAATCACTATTTATTTGATTTTCTTCTAAGAATAATTAATTAAACCATTGTTCAATTATTATTCCTTGTCATATTTGACCCAATCATGAAAAATAAATAGATAAATCATTAATTATCTTATTTTTATCTAAGAGTAATTAATCAATCACTAATTAATTATTATTCTTTGTCAAATTTGACTAAATCCTTTAGGAATAATTAGATAAATCATTATTTGTTTATTATTCATTAACTAATTCCTTGATATGATAAATAAATCATTTATTTATTTATTATTCCTAAATAAAAGCTTAAATATTTTTTCCCTCCAAAACAAATATAATAAAATATTCCAAGTGGTTATTCCAAGAATGGGATCAAAAATATTTTATTATTTCTCATTATTCGAGGATAACTCAATATATTGTTATAAATAGAAGGGTTGTCCATTCATTATTCACTTTTGATTATTTTCTTTGTTGCACTCACTGTTGTAACTCTGATTATTTTCATTATTGCACAACATATTTTTTGTTGGGTTTACACATTATAGAGGAGATAGACTCTACACAAGCTGAAGACGTTTGAGGATAGCCAAGAACCCATCCCATAGAGGAGGACTGGTAACATCTATTTGTTCCCTTCACAGGTGTCATAATAAAAATATTCCTTACATATCTGGTTTCCATTAGATTATTGGAGTTATTATTCTTTCTTTTTGTTGTTTAACTATGATTGTGGCATAGATCCCGACTTTGGCAGGTTTTGTTTCTATCAGTTGCTACAGATCTACAATGTTTAGCAACCATTTATATTGTTGATATTGTTTGCCATCCACAACATTAAGTGGGTTCTTTTCGTACATCTCTAAGAAGAAAACACTACAACAACCATCACACTCACACATATTGTCCATTCAGTGTTGTATGTGCTATCTTCCCTTATGTGTTGTGACTACCGCATCCATTTGGATTGCTCCTCTGGAAGCTATGCACATCCTGTTGTGTTATGTGTTCCTAATAGAGTTGGCCTTCCTCCCATTTGACTTGGGACTCACTCCCACCCTCTCTCTCTGTGATGAAAGAACCTTGACACAAGTAACACTATCAGTCACCACACACGTGAACCTCACTACTTGAAGAAAAAGAAGACCACTCTCCTATGCTGACATGCAAGAGCTAAGGCAAACATTTAAGATAATGGAAATCGGGCCATCATACCAGATGGGAATCCCACACCAAACGGTGTGAGGTATTGTTGGGACTTCATATTGGGGTGATCCTCTGAAAGTTGGCGGGTTCAACACCATCAACATGTTGTTATGCATGCATTGTGTCTAATTGGTGTTATAGTTGTGGAATCATGCATGGTAACTATGATGACCATTGAGATGATATCTATATATTGTTATGATTATGGTTATACATGTATTTTTCTAATCTAGTTGATCTTGTAGATGACATATCCTCCCCTAAACATGATATACTTGCAGGAAGAAGAGGATCAAAGATGAATAACAAAATGGTGGATCATAGTTCACGTGATTCTCCCTATAGATCAGATGAGCAACATGGTGATGAGTACTACCCTCACATATCAAACACTTTGAGAAGTTTGAAGGCAGAAATAACAAGTTACAAAGCAGATAATGATAGAATCATTCAGTCTTAAGAGATACCTGTC
The DNA here is from genome assembly GCA_000404065.3 of Pinus taeda. Lineage (NCBI taxonomy): Eukaryota > Viridiplantae > Streptophyta > Pinopsida > Pinales > Pinaceae > Pinus > Pinus taeda. The sequence goes on along the minus strand of APFE031520019.1, from coordinate 62,705 downwards.
AGGGAATAGGCAAAAACAACAAAGTTCAATGCAGTTATTCTTCATATTTTTTCAGACTTGCAGAGATAGGGACCGCTTAGAATCAGTCATGGATAAGAGGATAGGAATAATGCAACCTATGGTAGTAGATATCATGATGCGCATAGGTTGGAAAAGGATGTTACCAATAGGGATGGAAGATTCTTGGACACACCTGATAGGAGAGGTAGGTAGTGGACATGGGATTTATTCTAGTTCTAGTTCAGATAAGTACCATGGTCATCATCACTATCATTCTTATAGGAGGAACAACAGGGGATATCTCCCAGATGAGTTCAAGAAAGCCAAGCCACCTGCATTCGATGGAGAAATGAAGAAGTCATAGGATTAAGAAGCTTGGTTTCTTGGGATGAATAAGTTCTTCAAATTACATGACTAGTTAGAGAACATGACAACTAAGATAGCTACCTTTAATCTTAAAGGTAAAGCAAACATTTGGTGGTAAGATGTGAAGAATGTTAGAGGAATTAGGGAAGAGGAGTTGACTTGGAGGGAGTTAGTCTTTTCAAGAAGCATCCATTTGAGAGATACTACGTTGAAAGGGTAAAGGAATTGTATGAGTGAAGCTGGGGTCTGTGACCGATGAGGAGTATACTAGAAAATTCTCAAATTTGTTGAGCTGTGTTCCTTATCTTGAGGAGAAAGTGAAGATTCATAGATTCATCAGTGGATTTCTAGTCACATTCAAATACATGATCGCATTTGATGAGCCTAGATCATTGGAGGAAGCTATCAGAAAGTTGAAACATTGTTATGAGAAATTGAAGTGTAAGACAATCTCAACAAGGTTAGAGATGGAAATTGAAAGGGTAAGTTTTCACCAAAGAAAACAAGACCTCAAAATGGAGGTGAGAAGGAGACTGTGGTACCTTATATGAAGTTTAATGTACTTGGACAGGGACATGGGTCACAACCTAGATGGAAACAAAATAAAGGTGATGGTAAGGGATAGTTGCAATGTTGGATATATGGCAAGGATTGCTTAATAAGGATTGTTCATCGTATCAGGGTGGTAGATCTTAAATCTACAGTGCCTAAGAGGCACAGACAGTAAGGCATTCCTCATATCTATACAACATTGGATAATAGCCAGGAAGATCACCAAGAATCTATTATCGAGATGGAAGGTAATATTTGTGATAAAGTTGTTTCTATTTTGATTGACCCTGGATCTAATTATAGTTATGTTAACTATGACCTGGTGGATAAGTGTGGTTTGAATAAATAAGTGCATGAAAATTCTTGGTTAGTGTAGATGGATATAGGTACTAAGAGGAGAGTTCATCACTCGGTAAGAGCTTGTGCATTTGAGTTGAATGGTATGCCTACATTAGAGCATCTGAATTTACTTCCATTGGGATCATACAATATGATTTTGGGCATGGATTGACTGTACCTTCACAAGACCAAAGTATATTTTTATGACAAGGCTATTGAGTGCTTGGATGAAAATGGAGAATAGAGAATATTGTAGGTTAAGAAGAAGGCAACATTAGTTAGATTGGTTATAGCTATACAAGCTAAGCTTCATCATAAAAAAGGATGTGTATTTTTTGTAGTACATATTTCCAGTGATAAGGTAAGGATGTGGAGGATGTGGAAGTCTTGAAGAAGTATCTAGTTTTTCAGCAGTTTCAGGATGTATTACGAGGAGAGATTTCATATTTGTTGCCTCACAGGAAAGTGGAATTTTCGATTGAGTTGGTACCAAGGGCAGCACCAGCATTAAAGGCACCGTACAGGATGAGCACTCTAGAGTTAATGGAATTGAAGTTGTAGTTGAACGAAATGGTTGAAAAAGGATACATTATGCCAAGTGTATAGTCGTTGGGTGCGCTGATATTGTTTGTGAAGAATAAGTATGGTACTCTTAGAATGTACATTGATTATAGGCAGTTGAATAAGGTAACCATCAATAGCAGGTATACATTGTCAAGGATTAATGACTTGTTTGACCAGTTGATAGGAGAAGTGGTGTTATTGAAGATTGATTTGAGATTAGGATACCATCAGGGACACATTAAAGAAGAGGAAATTTAAAAGACTACTTTCCGGGCTAAGTATGGGCATTATGAGTTTCTTGTGGTAACTTTTGGTTTGACTAATGCTCCAACTAATTTATGTGCTTAATGAATATTGTATTGTGTCCTTATCTAGACAAGTTTCTTATTGTATTCATTGATGATATATTGAAATATTCTAAGAATGAGGAAGAGCATGTCAAACGCTTAGTAGCAATGTTAATACTTCTAAGAGAGCATCAATTTATATCAAGCTCAACAATTGCAGTTTATTTCAAATAGAGGTACATTACTTGGGACATGTGGTCTATAATTAAGGCATAATAGTGGATCTAGAAAAGATAAGAGCTATCATGGAATGGACAACTCCTAGGAATGTGGATGAGGTCAGACCATTCATGGGGTTAGTAGTTTATTACAGGAGGTTCATGAGGAACTTCTCATCGATTTCCTATCCTATTACATCATTATAGAGGAAAGGAAATAAATTTGAAGAGACAAAGGAATGTGGAGCAAGTTTTGAGCAGTTGAAGAAGTTGTTGACAAAGGCTCCAGTTCTCAAGATTGCGAACCTAGATAAAGAGTTGGTAGTCTATATATTCATGCAAGAGATGACTTGGTGAAGTCTTAATGTAGGAGGGATAGGTGTTATGTTACAAATCAAGGAAATTGAATGGGAACAAGAATAATTATGTGACACATGATATTGAGTTGGAAATGATTGTCTGTGAAGTGAATATGTGGAGACATTATCTTCTTGGCATGATGTTTGTATTGATGAGAGACCACAGTTGATCGAGATACCTATCTAACCAATTGAATTTGAATGTCAGGAAAGCTAGATGGTTGGAAATTAGTGAGTTTGAATTTGATATCAAGTATATCAAGGGTAAAGAGAATAGGGTTGCAAATGCTCTTAGCAGAAGAGTGCAGGTAAATCATATAGTAGCTATGAGTTCATATGGGATGGAATTATAATATTAGATCTTATAGGTAGGATAACATGATGCTATTTATAGGGATTTTAGGCACAAGTTACTGTAGTAGGGTAAAAGTGATCGAGATGTTGACTATTGTCTCACAGCGAATGGTTTGGTTAGATTTAGGGACAAGATCTAAGTGTCCGATAACAGTGAGTTCAAGAATATTACCTTGAGGGAATTTCATGTTAATCCATATTCAGGTCACCCAAGATATTGGAAGACATTAATAGTGGTGAAGAAGCTCTACTATTGGTAAAATTTGAAAAAGAAAATGGCAGAGTTTGTGGCTAGATGTTGGGACTGTCAATAAGTAAAAGAAGAGTGTAAACATCCAGGTGATCTACTATAGTTGATTCCAATTCCAGAATGGTAATGGGAGGTCATTTCCATGGATTTCATTATAGTTTTGTTGAGGGAATCTACATGATATGATTCTATTATGGTTTTGGTTGAAAGGTTGAAAAGGGTAGAACACGTCATTCCAATGAAGTCTATTTATTCAACTAGTGATGTATCATAGTTTTTCATTAGGGAGATAGTGAGGTTGCATGGGGTTATGAAGAAGATTGTGTCAGATATGGATGTTATGTTCACTTCCAAGTTTTGGAAGAAGTTATTTGTAGGTTTGGGTACTGTAACAACGCTTTTCAAATTACATGTAATAAAAGTTAATAAAGGAAAAATAATAACCAAGGTCATGACACCCTTATTCCAAGTTGAATGCTAGGAATGACATCCTAGTGTGGGTGTTAATTTGGTTCCTTATGGATAAGGAAATTGACAAAGGAAATGAGAAATGATTTGGAAAGGAATGAGGCATTTATTGGAATTTTATTTATGAAAATAATGGAAATTAGGAGAAAAGGAAGATGAAAGGTAACAAGTTGCATGTGAGGAGGAAAATGAAGGAAAATAATAGAACTTTAAGAAAACAAAAGCCTCTTTGATAAAAAGGCTTCTGAGGATCAATTCACAACTTTTTGTCAGTTCAATTTTGGAGTTATCTTTATTCTCTACTCTCTCATACTCTTGGACTCATAGAGTATTCTTGGAGCACTCTAGCATTGGAGGAAAGAAGGAAAAGGAGGGGCAATAAATGTACTTTTTAATATGTGGTTTTAATGGTTGTCATATCCTTGTTAAGTATGTTGGTTATATGCATGGTTTATGATAGACTTGACTATGGATCTCATCATGATTTGATTATTATATGAAATTGGAATGAATATATGACCTAGTACATGATAATGTAGTTTTTTGGATAAGGCATTAACTCTTCTTTATGATAATTATGAGACCCATGTGCTCAAATTTGTTTTTATGACCCATAGATTACATATTTGTGAAATGTTTGACGCAATGTATGTCATGGCTAGTAGGGGTCCAGTCGAGTCCTCGTACCAATTTTTTCATTAGTATCCTTATTTCATTCATATTTATCATTTTTTAAAGTTTCATAAAGTTCTAGGTAGTTGCTTGAGTCCTGGCCCTATCAAAGTGGCATAGAATCTAAGGCCATTAGCTTAAAAATGCCTGAAAAATGCCATAGGCATTAGCATGCCTTGCTCTGGGAGTGGATGGAGGGCCTCGATTGCATGCATGGCTTTTCATGGGAGTGAATGGGGCTACAAGTCAGCAAAATGGCAATTTCTCTCAAGGATTAAGCACTTGGAAGGGTTGGATTCCTCCTGGAGGGTCTGTAGCTCCTAAGGAAAGTGATATTGGGTATGTTTGTTGGTTCCACTTCCCTTACTATAACTAGGGAGTTGAATCACATCATATTAGCCTCTCTTCACATGTTTACCCCAGTGGACCAATTATCTTGGATAAATGTGGGATTGGGGTGTTACAAAGTGGTATCAGAGCATGGTTCACCCTTTGGACTGGATGGGAAGAATGTGTTGCATATGTGTTCTTTGTGCTGATGATCTATGAGCTTGTCGTGTAAGCATGGTGGTGGTCATGGTTGTAGTAGTGTCACCATCTGAAATTTGATGGTGTTGTTGTTGAATGTGGTCATCATGAGTGTATGTCGGTTATGCATTGATCATGCATATGTGTGTCTATATGCTACTATCCATACATTGACATGGTCATAGTTTTCATGCATGAGGTCATGGTATGTGGTCGGTATGGTCATGTATCGTAGCATGATAATGGTTGAAATGATGACTATATTATGATATGATTATGATTATACATCTATTGTGCTAATCTAGTTGATCTTGCAGGCGTGATATCCTCCCCTAAACTACACTAAGGTATGTTGGTTATGCTATGTTTTGGTTTAAGATGGCATGGTATACTTCTAGGAAGAATATCAAAGATGACTACCAAGATGATAGACTACAGTTCACGAGACTCTCCCTATGGACGAGATGACCAAATTGGTGGTGGGAAATCTTCTGACTTAGAAAACACATTGAGAAGCTTAAAGGTAGAAATAAGAAGTTGCAAAGAAGCTAATGACAATCTTTCAGGCACAAGAGAAACAAGGAGAGGTCAATGTGATTATTCTTCCTAGTTTCTCATAATTGTGGAGAAAGGGATGGCTTAGGGTAAGCCACGAGAAAGAGGATAGGACTAATGGAGCATATGGATATAGATCTCATGCTGGGCATTAGTTAGATAGAGATGACATTATCAGAGATGGAAAGCTCTTGGATCTCTAGATAGGATAGGTGATGGACACAAGTTATTTTCTAGTTCTAGTTCTAACAAGCACTGGGGAGCACCAGTATTGAAGCAATAATGCTACAACTCCTGGGCTGCCTACTTTACTCTTATCAACCTGGTAATTTGTAACAAACTTGGAAGCGACAATGTTGTATGGACAAGTACTAGTTCTTACTGCAAGTTGTCACTTGGTCAGCCGATGCAAGATCACTAGGAGCTTGAGCCAACTTCTATGGATTCCAAAAGAATCTCTATATGTGATGAAAAGAGAGAAATACTACTCTACAGATACTACTCTAACTGCAAAAAGGGGAAAGACTGAAATGTAAAGCAAAACTAGTAAAACCAAATTAAGCAACTAATCCTACTTTTGTAGAAAGCATTATGAAAACCATGAAAAGAACACCATTACCTACTCAAGGTAGTAAACAACATCTAACTAAGCTATTTCTAGAAGTAAATAAGAAAAAAACATATTTTTGGATTTTTATGTTAATTTGACATGTATGTAATTTTATTGTTTGTGAATGTGGCAGCGAGTAAGTGGTGTCAAAGGGTAGTTTTGGGACTTGAGAGGATGTAGGATGGTGTGTATGGGTCCTAGGAGGTCTTAGGTGGCCTTATGGAGGATTTTCCCAAACTTGGCCTTCAACAGAAATCCTACAGGAAAATCTACAGGAGGCCTACAAGAGGAGGCCGAAAGCAGTTTTCACTATTTTGAAGGTATGGGAGTTGGTGGAAAAGGTGGATGAAGGTTGGAATGAAGTGTTAGGGCACCTAGGGTCTACCAGGAATCATTAAGAGAGAGAAAGATGATTGGATTTGCTCAAGGAGAGAGGAAGAAAGTCTGTCGAAAATGCAGGAAACTAAGGCATAATTGGGGGGAGACTTGGGTGACCTATAGGGCATGGATCAGATGGAGGATGGGATGGCTGATAGGCTATCTACTACTATAAGATATCTACTACATAAACAACTGACAATCAACCAATGAGATTAAGCAAGCAATGAAATAAGTGCATCTAGAAAACAGTTTTTGCATCAAAATAAACTATGATATATGAAAGGAAATGCTAATAACTACTGTGGGAAAGGAAATCGTGAAAGAGGACCCTTGTAAATAAAGAAGTGAGCATGCTGAAGAAGTTCTGAATCAAAACAAAACTAGTCTATCAACCACTAAAAAGCTGAAAACAATATAAGTCCTATCAATGAGGAAAGTATGTGTTTTTGGGGCAACAAGAGGGTCTTTGCCTCAAACCATGGTCCCAAATGGAGGAAGAAAGGCCAAGGCATTGTTGCTAGCCTTCTGAATCTTATTTTTATCACTACTTCACCTGCTATAGAAAGCACAAATGGAAGCAAGTTACTAAATCGTAAAAAAAAACTATTCTTAACCATAAAAGAAATGCATCTATCAACAACCTAATCTACAAACTAAAATGAAACATACAATTATAAGTAAAGAGGAGCTTGGCTGCTTGGATTGGACCCTAACCCAAGAGCTTCAGCCCTCTGAGTTAACATAGTGCTAACTCAAAAAGGATTCCATATTTATTCTCAAAACAATAACAAGATTACATGAACTGTCAAGATAATAAGCTCGAAGCTGAGCAGAGTTTACATAAGTGAAATAGCAACAAAAATATAACCCTAGTGAGGCCCTAGGCCTCTCTACTTATACAAATGAAGCTACCAACATATTCCTTAAAATCATGGAGGCTTGGCTCCCAAAACTCGAGATAATGATCAATCATCCTCCACTTGCTCGACTCACTACTAATGCATTACTTGGTTGCTTGTACTCTGAGCTGAATGAAGGGGAATTCAAAGTGAGGAGTAATAAATGAGGGGGATTCCCTCCTATAAGTCCTCTCCTTTGTCCAATTCGAGTTATTGCTGCAATTTTTCCACTAGATCCTTGACTTTGACCACAAAATTCATCAATAATCTGCATTAAACACATATTAGACCACATGGCATCATAACTAACTCAGCTCACTCTATAAGCATAAATATAATTAGAAAATCATACAATAAGCTAATAGAATGGTTGATTTGACTAGGTTAGGAGGTAAAATGAGCCCATATAATTACCCA